>SNQN01002174.1:51074-78510 GCA_008642245.1 Bassia scoparia | reverse complement strand
AAAGTTCGAAATGATAACTACACACTTGAATAAATGTTAACGAAAAAGCATATCGAAATAGCGGATAGCTACAATCACAGAGATATCTCTAAACTTTCTCATGCTTTATTTTTTCACAAGTTCTAAGTAGGAAAAATATAAGCAAAGGAGTAATTGACAATCAAGAAATGTGAAACAACAGCATAATTAGCCACTTCTAAACCTCTAATTCTACTCAGAAAGTCCAAAATACATCATAAAATTAAATAAACACGACTATTTTTTTTCAGTAGGAGTAATAAAAGTTAGTTTTCTAGAATATGACTTAATTTCAAACTCATAACAATTCAACCCTACCAAACTGACAAAAACCAGATCATATTTCAATCAAGTGAATTAAAAAATAAAATAGAACAAATACGAGAGAAATCGAGCATAAACAAAAAGTGAATGACCCAAGAAAATTAGCAAAATTTATTAAAAGTCACCCAAAAAGCTAGCAAAAAAGCACTTTCAACCAAATAGGAACAAAAGTTAGCAAATCAATAAGTTGCAAAAATTCGAAATTTTAAAAATTGAATTCAACGCCAAAACGCCAAAAAAATTTGAAAACCTAATTAACCCATGACAATCAGAAAGATTAATCGAATTCAAAAACCCTAGATCTACTAAAATAAATTCAACCCAAATCCTATAACCAAAATCGAAAAAGACCAATTTAAACTCTAATTTTTGGATTCATTAGGAAAATAAATAATTGAAGAAAAAATAATGAACTTACACAAAGCAGATGTTATAAGACCTCTTTGGAGCTCATAGGTTGCATGTGGTAACATGATCAGGTTGCGCACCAAGAGTCGTGTCAACAATCACACTTAACCGAAATTTTGTGGCGAAAATGCAAAGAAAGAGCATCGTGATGGGCGGAAACAAACTTGAGGGAAGGAAAGATGACGAAGCGAACGCAAGGAAACTGCGTTTAGTGTAGAGAACACGGTGAAGGGAAGGATAGAGATAGATGAAATAAGAATGGAAAGAAAGAGATAGAGAAGGAGAAATAAACGATCAACAACAAACAAAGCAATGGTGTATCCGTAAGTAAGCAGCAAATGTAGGCAAAATGTCACACAACTATTCATTAGAACAGTAACCCCTAATGCGCTTTTTTGTATTGTTAGGATTAGTATATATTACAAAATAATAAAAATTATTTGTTGCGGTTATTGCCAAAAACTACAGCAAATAGTGACTACTTATTGCGGTTTTTGGCCATAACCGCAACAAATAGTCACTATTTGCTGCGATTTTTGGCCTTAGCCGTAGCAAATAGTACCCACTATTTGCTGCAAGCTCATTTGCTGTGGTTCAAATAAGAAGCAAATGAATCCTAATTAACCATAGCAATTYAGCTTTTTTCTACTAGTGATTATATATATGATTAGGCTAAMACTCGTAATTGCTTTGCTCATTTAGATACGAGACAAAAWGCGTTGGACGCTAGAAATTGAGAGCTTTCCAACGATATATGGCACGCCTCAAATGAAGTTTTAGATCAAAAGTTATATACGGTTGTATCCGTATTTCATATATTTTTTAAGTTTTTTCCCATACGCCTATTAATACATGCTCTCAGTGCTTAATCGATCAACGAAAAATAACATTCAATCAACAAATTCTCTTGTGCTAAAGGCAATTGGAAACTCACAAAATTCTCTCTCATAAATCACTCATAAAATCTAAGTTTCTCAAATTCGTCGCTACTTTCGGAGTCGTTTCTTTGCGAATCAAGGTACAAATTTCGAGGCTATTCAATTCAATTCTCTCTTTACTTTTGATTATTGTTTTTTGATTAATATTATAATTTCTCTTTTGAATTTCAATCATAAGATAATTTTCCTTTTTGAATCTCAATCATGTAAAATTAATAGTTTTCAATTGTTTTCGCTTTATCGCAATTGCTGTAATCGTAATTYTCAATGCTAACAATCTCTTTTGTTGTGATAAGCAATTCAAATCGAAGCAAAGTTTTTGATAAACTAACCTAATAAGGGAACATGCCTACATTATGGGTCCTTTCGATGTAGCTTATTTCATAGGAGGAAATATTTGTAGCTGCCAACCTTAAATTTGTAGGTACTTTCTAGCCAAAAGGATCAATTAAATACTAACCTTATTCACCTCGCACTCAAGAACACTAACCTTATTCACCTCAACCTTCATTACTTCTTCCAAATGTTGTAGCTTAAACGAACTAATGTGTATTACACTCTKATCAAACCCATCAGTGTCTTATAAAGAAGCTTGTTGGCTTCTTGGTTCTCTTCCATTGACACATACAAAATGTCACATTGTTCAAACGAGTAGATTAATTCTCTCAACGTTGTGATGATTGCCGGAGCTAGAGGGAAGATTCCTCTATATTCTGCGCTGATCTGGGACACCACCCACTGAGAATCCTTGTGACACCCATATATTTCAAGGTCTTAAAACCTATAATGAGAGCTTCAAACTCAGCCTTGTTATTTGTGCATCGGTCTGAGAAAGTTACCGCCGTTTTAATCTTCACACCATTTGGTGACAGTATCACTATCCTGGCCCCAGTTTAATTTATTCAGCTTGATCCATCAACAAATAGACGCCAAGGTTCCTCCTGGTGAACTTAAGCATTGTTATCGATGGGATGATCAGCTAAGAAATCTGGTAAAGGTTGACCTTTTACAGCCGTTTGAGGGACATATTTCAACTCGAATTGGGATAAATGCATACTCCACTTACACAACCTTCCTTTGACAAAGGGGTGATTCAAAAGGTGTTTCAACACGTCGGTTGGTGACATGACTTCAATGGAGACAGACATAAAGTAATGATTGAGTTTAATGGAAGCACCATACAAACTCAATCACCATTTCCTCAGCGTTGGTATATCTAGTTTCCACGTCTTGCACGATTATGCTTAAGTAGAAAATTGCTTGCTCTTGTCTGTACTCATTTTCATGGGTAAGCATGCTAGCGATGGAACCCTCAGACGCTGACATATATAATCTCAATGGTTTCCCATTTTGCTTTGGAGGAATTAAAACTAGCGGGGAAGCCAGCTTAGCTTTGATCTGCTCAAATGCCTGCTGATGTTCGACATTCCATTTGAACTTGTAGACACCCAAATGTGTCTCCCCAAATGAGTAATAGATGATGAAACATACCACGTTTCGTGATCGATATTATTCTGAAAGATGTAGTTGAACTCGTAAAAAAAAAGCTCGAAATATGTGAAGTCATGATCGAAATCAAGAGGCAAAAGTCAAATAAGAGGCAAAAAGTATTTTCTTTTATTTATTTTCTATTTTTATAATTTTATATTTAGTTTTAGGATTTTTTAAAATAATTTTTCTAAGTTCACCAGTATTTTTAGATTATTTTTCCGATTTTTCTATAATTTTCTATGAATTTTACAATATTTACAAAAATCAAAATACACAAAAAATACATAAAAAACAGAAAATATTTCAAAAATACAAAAAAAATACACGGAATGTTCTAGAAACCCCTAGAACCGTATTTCTTGCAAAAGGGGTGTCTAGATTCATCCAAAATCAAAGAAAATCAAAGAAAATATATGGTATAATACCCGTATAATCGAGCATATATACGCTCCGTCGAGCATATATACGCTCCGTCGAGCGTATATACGCTCCTAGGATCGTAAATAATCCAATTTTGGAAGGGAACTCAGAATAAAATTTAGCGTATATACGCTCGTTTTGAGCGTATATACGCTCGTTTTTTGGTTTTCGTGCCTATAAATACCCTCTTTGCCTCACTCTTCAGAGGATTCAGACATTACGAGAATACGGCATACGTAGCCAAGCTTCACATACTCTCTCACTCTCTCAATAACACTCTTTTGCTATTAAAGCACACAAATACTAGTTCTAGCTCTCTTTTGAATCGAATTGATGAAGCGAGAGATTACTCACCCAAAACATCCATTTCGCTTTCTTCTAACTTGATTATTAATTATTACGAGTCTCAAGTCAACTAATAAAATGTAGAAACCCACCTTTTAATTGCTTCATGTAAATATGTAGGATTAATTATCACATTTTGTTGTTTTCATTTTCATTAACTTTATTATTCTTCTTATTTTATCGTTATCATTAATGTCGCTTGTCATTACTAACGTCTTCTTTGCATTTTGTATAGCAATCTTTAACGAGGCACTTTTTTATTTAAACTAACGATTAATTGATTGCAGCAACAAGGTAAGGATGGCACATATATGTATATTGTATATATATTTTGTCTCACTTGTGTATTTTGCCATATAAAGACCGAAAATTATGGGAATCACATTAAAGTCAGATTAATTATGGACAACCGGTTTCTAGGCACCGTATTAATTTGATTAATATCAAGTGTGCACGATTTCTAGGATAGGTAGTCGTTCGTGCATAATAGAAACCCATATTTGTAATAGCTTTAGGATTAGAACGCAAATAAGGTTTTAAAATTGTTAAGATGTTGTGCATCCAATAATCGTGTTTAATGGAATTACAATGAGACCGAGTAGAGGCCGCTACATGTGGGTGGATTGGGTCAAAGATTCAATTCGTACCATGTCCTAGAATCCACGAACTTGTTACTGGATCTGACCGTGGGGCCATTGTTTTGGCACCAACGTTTCGGGCGTCCGTGATTAGCCTTAATAGGCACGGTGGCGATCCCCTTACTCGACAACACTCCCCCAACGCACTCACGTGCGGGTTTTGTGGCTCAAACCCACAACACAACTACACATCGATGTAAGCCCAAGCCCCCCGCGGGGGCCCACGGTCTACAATTTGGCGACTTCACTAGGGAAAATCACCGTTAGGTGAAGTGGACAGACTTGAAAGTCTCGTAATTCCATCATCACAATTATTGGATTTTTGCATATTGCATGTGACCCTCCGCATAGGGTCACGCCTTAGGCTCCTTGGTCTCAATATGGGCATGTTCTATGCTCGAGACCACCTTTAGGGGGGATACTACCTTGGTTGCATGTGGTTAATGGATCACATGGCTAAGGCAAGTCCTATCCCACCCATGCCGTGTGTGCACGTGTTACGGGATGCGTGCACATAAGGGGTAACTCGGCCATACATCACTTACCGTGAAAGTGGTGAAATTGGACCCAGCTCTACTCTTAGGCGTGGTACATCTTTGACCGACCCGACCTAGTTGACTTGTCATCATGTGTTGTATATATGTGCATTGTATGGCCCTAGCCATTGTATAGTTCTTGACCTTAACACATCACTTTCATATAGTCCATGGTCATCTTTTAGTTCACATCATGCATAGCTAACCTTAGTTAACTTTGACCTTAGGTCTTGACCCTTGATTACTAGGGTAGGCATAGACTTTGACCATCGATGTTGACCTTAGACTCACATTAGGATTGACTTTACCCTCGGCCAACATAGGCTCAACCTTTAGGTTACTTAGGCACAACCTTAACCTCTTAGGACACATGCATATCATGCATTCCCGTTTCAATCGGTGCCCTTACAAAAAAAAGGAAAAATTCACAAGAATAATCCCACCTTTTGGTGGTATTCTCTCAATAAACCGAGCTATTATAAATTACAAAATAATCCCACTTTCACCCATCATGTTCCCACATTGCATTTAGTGAAAATTCTACCTGCTACTCTAGGTTTCCTAGCAGGTCATTAAGTAGTTTTTATTTTATTATTTTTTTTATCAAATAATTCACCATCAACAAAACCAACACCATTAAAATACCAACAACCACCACCCATCAACTTCTTCACACTAGCCATCCACCACCACCACCGTCGCCGCCGCCAGAATTGACCTCCCTGGTGCACCAGCCCAACCACCCTTGCAGCCTACCTCCCTTGCGCAACAACAAAAACCACCCTCGCAACCCACCACTCATAACCAACCCACGAACCACCACCCATTACTAACCTATGCACCGCCACCCTTGCATTGCCCACCATCAACCTCATCCACTAGCCACGAACATCCCTCGCAGCCGCGCCTCCCCAGTAGCTCCCCATCCTTAGCAGCCCACCTTTATTCTTTGCACCACCACTTCAATCACCCAAAATCGCACCTCCCCACCCACACACCCAGCCTCCCTCACACTACTCGAAACGCTCAGCCATTCGCAACCCCCTCGCACCCTCACAACGACTCGCAACCACCCTTTGTTCCTCTGTCGCACATCCCAACACCCTCGCACAAACACTCGCAAACACCGTGTCTAGCACCACGCAACTCGAACCCAGCCTTCCTTTCTTCCTCCTTTGAATCCAACCCCCCTCGTACCACCCACCCTCCCTCTCTTCCTCCTTCAAACCCAACTCCAAATTGCCTCCCTCGCACACCCTCCCTCTCTTCATCTCTCGCACACTTGCTTTGAATCTCAACTCGACGACTTTGAATCCCAACTTAGATTCAAAACTCCAACCCAGATTTTGGTGCGTGTTGGTTTGAATTAGGTTGTGGTCGAATTAGGTGGAGGTGGTGGTTCGAATTTTGGGTCGAATCAGGCAGTGGCGGTGGCGATGATATGTTTGGTGAGGGAGGGTGTGTGGTAGGGGTGAATTAAAAGAAAAAAGAAAACAATAAATATAAAATGTGACCTGATTAGCAGGTCAAAGGTAAAATAGTATAATATGGGAAGATCATGTGTAAAGGTTGGATTATTTTGTAATTACCTCAAGATCGGATTAATAAGGGAAGACCACCAAAAGGTGGGATTATTCATGTGAATTTTTCCAAAAAAAAATTTTTTTTTAAAAAAAAGCGAAAGGGCACCTTGCATTCATGCATTCATTCTAAGAAAGATGTCCATGGAATTAGGAGACATGCATTTGCACCTGCATCCATATGTTCAATAATGACCAAGGGAGTTCACTAAGAGTTTATTTCTTTTTTAAACAGGGTGAAGCCGTCTCCATAGCCCTTGCTCGACCAGAAGAGTTTGAGCCCTAAGCCCAATCCAAACTTAACCTTCCTTCAACCTTCACTATCCATTAGCCTTAACACCACAAAATGGCCTCTGAAAAAGAAAAGATCCAAAAGCTTGCCGAACAAGTTCAAGAGCTAGAAGCTAGGATCAAGGAGTTGACCTCGAGCTCTCCCTTGGACAAGCTGGTTGAAAAGGCGTTCCAAAAAGCCATCGATCCCACCTTTTACCAAGACCAACTTCCTCTTGACCCTAACCTTTCAACCAAACTGCCAAAGGATTTCTCAGCCGAAGACATACCCAAGTTCAAGCCAACTGATGACCCTCGATACCATTTCAAGGGATTTAAGACCACCATGGCGCTTAAAGGGATTGACTCCGCCTTTTTTCCAATGGTCTTTCCCCTTTGTTTAGAACCAATATGTTAGAAGTGGTTCTTTTCACTTCATGAGAAAGAAATAGCTACTTGGGAAGACATCATCCACGCATTCATAGCAAGATACAAGGGTAACATTCAGACCCAAACATCCTTCTAAGAGCTTGAAATCCTTAAGCAGGGAGAGAACGAGGGGTTCACTACCTATCTGACTAGATGGAGAGGAGTTGCTGCCACCCTAGTCTCCGCTCCTACTGAAGAAGAGATGGTCAAGACCTTCATTTCTGGCCTCCAGCCAGAATACAAAGATCATCTCAAGTATCGAGGCCTTACCACATTCGCAAAGATCTACGACATTGGAGTGGACATAGAGGATGATCTTCTTCGATTTGCATGAGTCAGTTTGGGTCTTAGCTTTAGGGCCGAGTCGGAGAGTCCTTTTCCCTAGACTGTGTATCATTTCTTTTTCTCCATTTCGGGTCTATGTCATTAGATTTAGGATTAAATTCTGCAATTGGCCTCTATGTAATAAATTCTTTTGGTATTAATAAAACTTTAATTTATCATTATCTCTCTAGCCTCCATATAATTTGTGCTTCTAATTTTAATGGAATCAAATTAATTACTGACCTCACACTTAAATGGACATTGCCAAGAGAGGCCTTCTTTCATAGCTACATAGAATAACCTGTTCCCTCCATTCCCTTCATCGCATCAAATCAAAATCCCTTACAACCCTTTGGGCCATAAACACAATCATTCAACCTATCTTTCTTTCATCACCCACATCTACCTAACCCTTCGGACCAAACGGTGCGTAGGAAAAGACATGTGGAAATGAAAGAAAAGAAAAAAAGGAAACTAGACAGAAAAAAAAGAAAAAAAAAGTAACAAATCAAAAGTTCAATGCCAGTTCTGCAAATGCAAATCAATCAAAATCAAAGTTCAAAGCCCAATTCAAATAAAAAAGTCAAAAGTCTAAAAAGCACACTGCGCACCGTGGGTCACTTCGTGATCATCGAGCCTTTTTCGACCCTCGAACCACAGCCTCACATTGCAACCGCAAAAGCCCTCTCACACGAGGCATTGTCCAAGTCATCATCAAGAACTACAACGGTTTTATTCCTAAAGGATACGTAGGAAGCCTCTTCTCGAGGTCCGACCCAATAACTCAATAACGTTCAGAGGTCCACTCTCCCAGTTGTTTTGATTCTCTTAAGGCTAGAAGCACAAATTCCTAGTGCCGCACCAGACATAGACTTAAGCTTGAAACTACATCAAGTAGCGAACCACATCAATTCCCCATTTACTTACCCTTAGTCACAAATTTTAGCCTTGTCTTTTCTTGAACCTTTAGCCTATTCTTTCATACACCTTAAGGGGCTCTCCTCAACTCTTCCTTAGGCTATCACTCTGTAGCAATCATCATGCATCCTCCTCAAAGCATCGCATTGCAGCATTTTCTCCATGTTCTCTCCTCATGCGAACATTCAGCTCAAGTCACTGATTTGGGCAAATCAAAATCACATCCCAATACCTCATCCCTTACCATTACCACCCCAAAAAGCTAAGCCAAGACCCATGACTCCACAAAATTCACTAGCCTTACCTTACTCCATCAACCATTGCTCCAATCTCGATCAAGCTGGGGGCTCACCCACTAAACCAACCATTAACACCACAAATTAAGCCATTCCCACATACCCAAACCCCATGGGTTGGGGGCTCACTTGCAATCACAAGCATTGCCTTTGCTCGACAATACTTGTGATTGCAAGTGAGCCCCCAAACCATGGGGTTTGGGCGTGTGGGAATGGCTTAATGAGTGGTGTTGATGGTTGGTTTAGTGGATGAGCCCCCTGCTTGATGAACTTGCTTGGTGAAATCGAGGTTGGGGATTGTGTTATAGGGCACTGGTTGATGGAGTAAGGTAAGGCTAGTGAATTTTGTGGAGTCATGAGTTTTGGCTTAGCTTTTTGTGGTGGTAATTGTAAGGGATGAGGGATGTGATTTTGACTTGCCCAAATCGGTAACTTGAGCTGAATGCTGCATGAGGAGAGAACATGGAGGAAATTTTGCAATGCGATGCTTTGAGGAGGATGCATGATGATTGCTACAAGTGATAGCCTAAGGAAGAGTTGAGGAGAGCCCCTTAAGGTGTATGAAAGAATAGGCTAAAGGTTCAAGAAAAGACAAGGCTAAAATTTGTGACTAAGGGTAAGTAAATGGGGAATTGATGTGGTTGGCTAGATGATGTAGGTTCAAACTCGAGTCTATGTCGGGTGCTACACTAGGAATTTGTGCTTCTAGCCTTAAGAGAATCAAACCAACTTGGAGAGTGGACCTCTGAACGTTATTGAGTTATTGGGTCGGACCTCGAGAAGAGGCTTCCTACGTATCCTTTTGGAATCAGACCGTCGTAGTTCTTGTGATGATTTGGACAATGCCTCGTGTGAGAGGGCTTTTGTGGTTGTAATGTGAGGATGTGGTTTGAGGGTTGAAAAAGGCTCGATGATCCCACGGTGCGCAGTGTGCCTTTTAGACTCTTGCTTTTTTATTTGATTTGGGCTTTATTGGATTTTAACATTGATTTGCATTTGTGATGACTGGCATTGAACTTTGATTTTTTTTGCTTTTTTGCTTTTTGTCCATTTTATTCTTCTTTTTTTTTTTCTTTTGCACATGTCTTTTCCTACGCACCATTCGGTCCAAAGGGTTAGGCTGATGTGGGTGATGAAAGAATGATAGGTTGAATGATAGTGTTTATGGCTCAAAGGGTTGCAAGGGATTTTGATTTGATGTGATGAAGGGAATGGAGGGAAGAGATTATTTTTGTGGAGCTATGAAAGAAGGCCTCCCTTGGCAATGTCCATTGAATTGTGAGGTCAATTATTAATTTGATTCCATTAAAGTTAGAAGCACAAACTATATGAAGGCTGATAAGAAAAAGGAAACTTTTATTAACATCAAAAGAATTTATTACATTGAGGCTAATTGCCGAACTTAATCCTAAACCTAATGACATAGACCCGAAATGGAAAAATAAATGATACATAGTCTAGGGAAAGGGACTCTCCGACTCGACCCTAAAGCTAAGACTCTAGCTGACTCATGCAAATCGAAGAAGATCATCCTCTATGTCCACTCCAATGTCGTAGACCTTTGCGAATGTGGTAAGGCCTCGATACTTGAGATGATCTTTGTATTCCGGCTGGAGGCCAGAAATGAAGGTCTTGACCATCTCTTCTTCAGTGGAGCGGAGACTAGGGTGGCAGCAACTCCTCTCCATCTAGTCAGATAGGTAGTGAACCCCTCGTTCTCTCCCTGTTTAAGGATTTCAAGTTCTCGGAAGGAGGTTTAGGTCTGAATGTTACCCTTGTATCTTGCCATGAATGCGTGGATGATGTCTTCCGAAGTAGCTATTTCTTTCTCAGGAAGTGAAAAGAACTACTTCTGACTTATCGGTTCCAAGGAAAGGGGAAAGACCATTGGAAACAAGGCAGAGTCAATCCCTTTAAGTGCCATTGTGGTCTTAAAAACCTTTATATGGAATCGAGGGTCATCAGTCGGCTTGAACTTGGGTATGTCTTCGGCTGAGAAATCCTTTGGCAGTTTGGTTGCAAGGTTGGGGTCAAGAGGAGGTTGGTCTTGGTAAAAGGTGGGGATGGCTTTTTGGATCGCCTTTTCAAACAGCTTGTCCAAGGAAGAGCTCGAGGTCAACTCCTTGATCTTAGCTTCAAGCTGTTGAACTTGCTCGGCAAGCTTTTGGAGCTTTTCTGGTTCGGAGGCCATTTTGTGGTGTTAAGGCTAGTTGGAGGATGGTTGGGTTTGGATTGGGCTCAGGGCTCAAACTCGTTGGGTCGAGAAAGGGCTATGGAGACGACTTCACCCTGTTTCAAAAAGAAATAAACCCTTAGTGAACTTCCTTGGTCATTATTGAACATATGGATGCAGATGCAAATGCATGTCCTAATTCCATGGTCATCTTTCCTAGAATGAATGCATGCAAGGTGCCCTTTTGTTTTTTTTGAATTTTTTTGCTTTTTTTTGTTTTTTTTTTTTTTTGAAAGGGCACCAAATGACATAGAGATGTATGATATGCATGTGCCTAAAGAGGTTAGGGTCACGCCTAGAGGTCGAGCCTATGTTGGCTGAAGGTAAGGTCAATCCTAATGTGAGTCTAAAGTCAACGTCTAAGGTCAAAGTCTGTGCCTAGTAGTCAAGGGTCAAGACCTAAGGTTCAAAGTCTGTGTGGACTAAGGTCGAAAGTTTGAAGGACAAAGTCCTAGTGAACTATGGTCACAGACTAAGGTAGAGGTCAACTAAAGTCACTATGGGCTATGAAATGCATGATGTGAACTAAAAGATGACCATGGACTAAATGAAAGTGTTGTGTTAAGGTCTAGAACTATACAATGGCTAGGACCCATACATGCACATATATACAAGACACGTGATGACAAGTCAACTATGGTCGGTCTAGGTTAAGTAAGAGATGTACCATGCCTAAAAGTAGAGCTTGGTCCAGTTTTCACCGCTAGCAATTAGCGATGTATGGCCAAGATTCTTATGCACACGCATCAGTAACACGTGCACACACGGCATGGGCGGGATAGGACTTGCCTTAGCCATGCGATCAATTACCAACTGCAACCAAGGTAGTATCCCCCCTTATGGTAGTCTCGAGCATAGAACATGCCCATATTGAGACCAAGGAGCCTAAGGTGTGACCTTATGCGAAAGGTCACATGCAAAATGCAACAAAATTCAATAAACGTGATGATGGAATTACGAGACTTTTCAAGTCTGTCCACTTCACCTAACGGTGATTATCCCCAGTGAAGTCGCCAAATTGTAGGACGTGGGCCGCGCCCTCGCGTATACTACTACATTTTTAAGCTATGGCAATGGTCAAAAACCGTTGCCTTATATACATAAGAACGTTGCCTTAGGTCTAAGGCAACGGTTACTAACCATTGCGGTTAGTGCCGTTGCTATAGACTTTTTGCAACGGTTTATTAGGCTATTGCAACGGGTGTTCACAACCGTTGCCATAGACCTTTTGCAACGGTCAAACAGAGCTATAGCAACAATTTAACCGTTGCTATAGCTATCTGTGGCAACGGTTAGTATAACCTATGGCAACGGTTAGAAAACCGATGGCAACGGTTAGATAGATCTATGGCAACGGTTTGAATAACCTATGGCAATGGTTTAACCGTTGCTATAGCTCTGTTTGACCATTGCTATAGCTCTCTATGGCAACGGTTTTGCAGCTATTGCAACGCTTGTAAGTTTGTTAACCGTTGCTATAGGTATATTGCTATGGGCTGTGGCAACGGTTATAACCTATGGCAACGGTTAGAAAACCGATGGCAACGGTTAGATAGATCTATGGCAACGGTTTGAATAACCTATGGCAATGGTTTAACCGTTGCTATAGCTCTGTTTGACCATTGCTATAGCTCTCTATGGCAACGGTTTTGCAGCTATTGCAACGCTTGTAAGTTTGTTAACCGTTGCTATAGGTATATTGCTATGGGCTCTATGAGCTATGGCAACGGTTTGACCGTTGCTATAGCTATCAATGGAAATAGTTGTTGTAGCTATTGTGCAACGCCTTGTTGTATTTTAACCGTTGCCTAAAGTCTAATTTGCAACACCTATTTAAAATTTTGGCAACGTTTTCTATCTAGCAACCGTTGCAATACGTGTAAATACCGCGTTTTTTTTTCTAATTTTGACCCGTAATAATTAATTAATTAATTAATGGATGTAAAGAATAAGCGCATAAAAAACAAAATAATAGTAATAAGATCATATAAAACGCAAAAGCGTCTAATATATATATACAACCTGACATATTATTATAAACAAAAGGTAACCTCATGATGTATATTACAAATCAACAACATGAGATGTCAAATACTGTTCACATATCCAATATTCTGGAAAATTTACATTCCATTCAGTAATTACGCGAAAAGCATCACTAAGACTTGCAGAAGGATCACCACCTAATGGCAGCTAACTTTGACGACTAGAAATTTAATGCTCTATATCCCAAAAATCTGCACATGTAGTGATCAATATTACTGAAAAAAGGCAACTCTCCAACAATACTTAGTCATTGAGTAAATAAATGGGAGAGTGGATTAAAACAAGACAGTACAAGCTAAGAGGGAAAAAAAACTTAAGTTGACAGTGTAGACACCTAAAAATGTCTCCCCAAATGAGTAATCAATGATGAAGTATACCAGGTGTCACAATTAATTCGAACTCGAAAAAAACGCAATTGAACTCGTAATGAAGCTCAAAATATGTGAAGTCAAGTCACACTCCAAATCATGAGGCAAAGGTCAAATACGAGGCAAAAATATTTTCTTTCGGTTTTCTCGATAATCTCAAAGGTTTTCAAACAAGTTACGCTGGCGATTCTCGTGCTTTTTGTTTTTCATCGTGTTCCTCACATTTTTCTGAATCCGCCAGTATTTTTAAATTATTTTTCTGATTTTTCTATGATTTTCTATGAATTTTGCAATGTTTAAATACGCAGAATACGCAGAAAATACATGAATAATTAGAAAATACGCGGAATGTTCTAGAAACGTACTTTCTTGCGAAAGGAGGCGTCTAGAATAATCCGTAATCTTAGAAAATCGAGACATATGGCAAAGATTTATTCCGAATTGAAATATTTCAGATTTTTGGAAAAATTATATACGCAAAAGCCTGCGTATATACGCTCCTAGGAGCGTATATACGCAGGGTATTTGAGGAATTGTTGTACGCTGCTTTGAGGAGCGTATATACGCTCCCTGTTCTTCCTCCGCGCCTATAAATACGTGCCTTTCCTCATTCGAGAATACACAAGTTTTGACACGATTTTTCAATACGATTTCACACGACTTCCGACTTCCAACTTCTAAGCATTCTCTCATTCACAAAACTCTTTCACAAATACACATAAAACACGAGTCTTTTGCGTTCTTTCGATTCGTTTTGACAAGCGAAAACAAGGTTGAATTCTGAGATTACTCACCAATAACTCTCTTTCACTTTCTTTTAATTTGATTAATCATTATTATGAGTTTTAATGTATTTTAAACAATGTAGAAACCGACTTTGAATCGTTCCATGTAAATATGTAGGTTTTCCATAGAGTTTTCCATATTTTCATTGTTTTGTTTCATAGCCGCGCATGGGCTTGAGCCACGGAACCCACACGTGAGTGCGTTGGGGTAGTGTTGTCGAGTAAGGGGAGTCGCCACCGTGCCTATAAAGGTTATTCACGGACGCCCGAAACGTTGGTGCCAAATTAATGGCCCCACGTTCTGATCCAGTAACTAGTTCGTGGGTTCGGGGACATGGTACGAATCAGATCTGTAACCCAATTCGCCCGCATGTAGCGGCCTCTACTCGGTCTCATTGCAATTCCATTCATCACGGTTATTGAATGCACATAACTTACATTTTTAGCACCTTAGAAGCGTACTAACCCTAAAGATTACTACGAAAGTGTGTTTCTATTATGCACAAGAGACTACCTAACCTAGAAATTGTGACCACTTTGCGTTAATCAAATTAAAACGGTGCCTAAAAACCGGTTGTCCATAATTAATCTGATTTTAAAGTCATTCACATATTTTCCGGTCTTTATTTAGCAAAATATATACAAACGATGCACAACCATGACCATGCGAAGTATATACAATTCAAAACATATATACAAACCAATCTTACCCTGAATCTGCAAACAAAACAAATGTTAGTTCGTAATAAAAACGAGCGAAATGAATCTTCCGCCTTGGATCGCTATACAAGGACAAACAAAACAAATGTTAGTTCGAAATAAAAAACGAGCGAAACGAATCTTCCGCCTTGAATCGCTATATAAGGATAAGGAAATCGTTGTATTGACAAGTGATAATAATAATGAAAATGAAATAACCAAAGACGAAAACAAAAAGAAAAACGTTAACCACTTCCTTACATATTACATTAAATAGTGAGTTTCTATTTTTGTTAATTAGATTGAAACTCGTAATAGTTATTAATTAAGATTAGGAATGAGAAAAGAGTGTGTTTATTGCGAGTATCTCAAGAAGTAAAACCTTGTTATCGCTTATTAAATCGAAATGAGAATCGATGCTTAGAACTCAAGAACGTATGTATTTAGAGTGTTTGAGAGAGTGTATGAAAGCATGAGAGAATGAATACGCAAGTTAGAGGCGAGGAAAGACAGAATAGACGTGTCGAAATGAGCAAAGGCAGGCACGTATTTATAGGCACGACAGGCACGAGGAGGGGAAAAAACCCTGCGTATATAATGCAGGAGGGCTGCGTATATACGCAGGGAGCTGCGTATATACGTAGGGTGCTGCGTATATACGCAGGCCTCTGCGTATACATTTTTTCCAAAAAGCGAGAATATTTTGATTTCCTCCGATTTTATTTCGTGATTTGCCTTGATTCGACGCACCTAGACACCCTTGCTCTCCAAGCAAGAAGTTTTAGAGTGTTCGACAAGGTTCCATGTATTTCCGGGGTATTTTTTGTGTATTTTGTATTTTTTTTTGTATTTTCTGCATATAAAAGCTTATAAAAATCATAGAAAAATATAGAAAAATCAGAAAAATAATCTAAAAATACTGGTGAGCTCAGAAAAATGTGAAGAGTGTTAAATAATCTAGAAATCAAGAGAATCACCAGTATAAATTATTTTAAAAAAACCTTAAAATAGAAAAGAAAACCTAAAAATAGAAAATAATAAAAGAAAATATTTTTGCCCCCTTTATTTGTCCTTTGCTCAATAGTTCCGAGTATGACATCACGTATTTCCAACTTTTGTGAGTTCAAAGCATCTTTTCTAAGTCGAAACAATCGCGAGACGCGGTATGTTTCATCACTGATTACTCTTTTGGGGAGAAATTTTTAGGTGTCTACAATTACAAACACTTCATAAGCATCATTGTGCATTGAGTCTACATACATCATCATGCATATGCATCCTGCACAAACACATTACATTGTACATTACACTACCCCTACACGAGGCTAGGGCCCATCTTACATGCAGTTGCCTACACACGCCAATACAACATTCATCGCTATACACGATTGTTGGTATACGCAACATCTCCTTTTCACACTCTTTCGGGTTTTGGAATTTGCTCCCGCCCTARAAATTCCGCACACACTCTTTCGGGTTTTGGAATTTTCTCCAGCACCAGAAATTCCGCATACACACATCCTCTCGGGATTTGGAATTTTCTCCCGCACCAGAAATTCCACATACACACTCCTTTCGGGTTTTGGAATTTTTCTCCCGCACTAGAAAATCCACATAGACATTCTCTCGGGTTTTGGAATTTTCTCCCGCACTAGAAATTTTGCACACACATCTTTTCGGGTTTTGGAATCTTCTCCCGCGACAGAAGTTCCACATACACATCTTTTCGGGTTTTGGAATTTGCTCCTGCACCAGAAATTCTACATACGCATCTTTTCGGGTTTTGGAATCTTCTCCCGCGCTAGAAGTTTGGCAGACGCACACTCTTTCGGGTTTCGGAWTTTTCTCCCGCACCAGAATTTCTGCATACGCACATTCTCTCGGGTTTTGGAATCTTGTCCYGCGCTAGAAGTTCTACATACACATATCCTCTCGGGGTTTGGAATTTTCTCCCACACCAGAAATTCCGACGCAAGCAAATCATTCCAAGGATACATGCACATCCAAGGAAATCTGACCGCACGGGACACGACTACAGGTAAACTAACCTTGTTTTGCAGGTAGACAAAAAGGGTACCCAGGGTCGCAGAACGTCTTGAGTTGCTCTCCGTCCCAAATCGAATACTTTGACTTCGTCTTACGAGACTTTCGTCTCTCCAGACTCAGTCAAGTGGGGGCTTCTGTAGACACCCAAATGTGTCTCCCAAATGAGTAACGATGATGAAACAACAGGTTTCGTGACGATTTGATTCTGAAAGAGGTAGTTGAATTCGTAAAAGAAAAAGCCGAAATATGTGAAGTCATGCTCGAAATCATGAGCAAAGGTCAAATAAAGACAAAAAATTTTATTTATTTTCTATTTTTAGAATTTCTATTTAGTTTTATGATTTTTTAAAAAAAATTTCTGAGTTCACTAGTATTTTTAGAATTTTTCCGATTTTTCTATAATTGTCTATGAATTTTACAATATTTACATAAATCAAAATACAAAAAATACATAAAAATCAGAAAATACTTCAAAAAATACCAAAAAAATAGACGGAATTGTCTATAACCCCTAGAACCGATTTCTTGGCAAAAGGGGTTCTAATTCATCCAAAATCCAAGAAAATCAAAGAAAATATGGTATAATACCGTATAATCGAGCTTATATACGCTCCATCATGAAGCGTAGATACGCTCCGTCGAGCGTATATACACTCCTAGGATCGTAAATAATCGAATTTTGGAAGTGAAATCAGAATAAAATTGAGAGTTATAAAGCTCATCGTTTTGAGCATATATACGCTCGTTATTGGTTTCGTGCTATAAACCCTTTGCCTCACTCTTCGGAGGATTCAGACATTACGAGAATACGGCATGCGTGCAAGCTTCACATACTCTCACACTCTCTCAATTACACCCTTTGCTATTAAAGCATACAATACGAGTTCTAGCGCTCTTTTGAATTGAATTGACGAAGCGAAATCAAGGATAACTCTGAGATTACTCACCAAAACATCCATTTCGCTTTCCTCTAACTTGATTATAATTAATTACAAGTCTCAATTCAACTAATAAATGTAGAAACCCACTTTAATTGCTTCATGTAATATGTATGGATTATTATCAACATTTTGTTGTTTTCATTTTCATTAACTTAATTATTCTTCTTATTTTATCGTTATCATTAATGTCGCTTGTCATTACTAACGTCTTCTTTGCAGTTTGTATAGAAATCTTTAACGAGGCACTTTTTTATTTAAACTAACGATTATTTGATTACAGCAACAAGGTAAGGATGGCACATATATGTATATTGTATATATATTTTGTCTCACTTGTGTATTTTGCCAAATAAAGACTGGAAATTATGTGAATCACATTAAAGTCAGATTATATTTATGGACAACCGGTTTCTAGGCACCGTATTAATTTGATTAATATCAAGTGTGCATAATTTCTAGGATAGGTAGTCGTTCGTGCATAATARAAACCCATTTATGTAATAACTTTAGGATTAGAACGCAAATAAGGTTTTAAAATTGCTAAGATGTTGTGCATCCAATAATCGTGTTTAATGGAATTACAATGAGACCGAGTAGAGGCCGCTACATGCTGGCGGATTGGGTCAAAGTTTCAATCCKTACCATGTCCCCGAACCCACGAACTGGTTACTAGATCGTACCGTGGGGGCCATTATTTTGGCACCAACGTTTCAGGCATCCGTGATTAGCCTTAATAGGCACGGTGGCGATCCCCGGCCTTACTCGACAACACTCCCCCAACGCACTCACGTGCAGGTTCTATGGCTCAAGCCCACAACACAACTACACATCGATGTAGGACAAAGCCCCTCGCGGGGGCCCACGGTCTACAGAACTCATATCCTTTCTTTAACTTTAACAAAAGAAAAAAACCTTTCGTTTTTCGTGCCAAACTGGTAATAAATCATCGAACATAATTTATCAGTCCTAGTAACCTTTCTAACTCCCTTTTTGTTCGAGGGTATTCAGCTTCTAACACAGCTTTTGCTTTGTTTTAATATATTTCGATACCCTTTTTGTGTACTAGTAACCCGAGGAAATTATTGCCTTTGACCCCAAAGGCACATTGCAATGGATTCAATTTAAGACTAAACTTCCTCATTCGCTCAAAGGCAGGAATAAGATGCTCTTCATGTTCTGATGCACTCCTTTCTTTCACCAAAAAATCATATATATATATCTCCATGAAATCCCTTATCATCTCATCAAAGATGAGGTTCATAGCACGTTGATAAGTTGCCCTTTCATTCTTCAATCCGAAAGGCATGGCCACGTACTCATAAAGCCCCACAGACCCTAGGCATCTAAATGTAGTTTTAGAGCGATCATCTTCGACAATCTTGATCTGATGGTACATCACAAACACATCTAAAGTTGACACCAGCTCATGTTTGGATGCGCCATCTACAAGCATGTCAGCCTCCAGCATAGGATACTGATCTTTTGGAGAGGTGCTATTAATGTCTCTCTAATCGATGCAGATCCTTATTTTTGCCTTTTTTATATCCAGAACAATATTGGCGATCCATTCAGCGTACTTTACTGGCTGAATAAATCCAACTTCCTGGAGGTTGGTGATTTCCTCTTTAATTTTGGAGATCAAATCTGGCGACAACCTCCTTGGGATTTGTACTATTGAAGTACATCGTGATTTAATTGGCAACTCATGTTGGATAATTTAAGTATCAATTCTCGGCATTTCGTGGTGTTCCAAGCAAAATAGTCTTTCTAGGTTTGGAGGATTTTGATAATTGACAGCTTCATTCTCTCCTTCGGGTAGTTCCTTACTAACGTAAGTTTACCTAGGATTCTCCACCATACCAAGATTGACCTCCTCAAGAGGATCATGGACTTCCTACCTGATATCATGTATTTTAGCCCATACTCTCACCTCCTCYTCTTCTTCATAGAACCCCCCATGGCATCAGAAAAGGATGCACAATGAATGCTAAAATCCCCACTTAACGATATTTCAGCATTGCCATCCATGATTGTGTTTACCTCTAGACCATATTGCGCATAATGACTAGCATAGTAATTGCGAAGAGCTAAGGTTGTACCTGGTTTGATTATAATGTTGTGATTTGAATCRATATAACTCATAAAATTAAGAAAACCTAGATATTATTTATATACGAGATTAACTCCACTAGGTAGAATAGCCTTTCTTACCCTAATAGTTTCAAGCACATCATCAATTCTACCCCCAAGAGATGCCCCCTAGACACCAATTGTGCTGGGGTGATCATTTGATATTGAACTCTTCRTCATAGAGGGAGCTTCAAATGTGTTTTATGATTGATCATCTATAGAATCCTCTTCAATGTATTTGATTGCACTTGAAATCACTTTTACGCTATTCTAGGTTAGTATCAATCAAATAATCTTCTACATCAGCACTAACTACCCCATACTCATTACCATTCCATATTATTAATTTTTGATGCAAAGTAGAAGGAATAGCATAAGTCTAATGCAACCATTCTGTTCTGAGAACCGCATTGCAATTACCCTCCCCATTTAGTATAAAGGAAGCTGACCAAGTCTTGGAAGTACCTACATGGACGTGCATACATGTCAATCCTTCAGTACTCTGTGACTTACCATTGAATGCGGTAATGACGCTAGATAAATCATCCCTACCCTTACTTAATTTTCTAAAAACTGACCAAGGCATCAAATTTATTGTAGCGCCAGTGTCAATTAGCACTTTGCCTAGTTGATGCTATCTATGTCAAGTGTGACATAAAGGAACTTACTATGTTAGTTGTCGACACTAAAATCCTATATTAAGTGCTCTACAACTAACTGTTCTTTCTCCTTGCTGACAGTTTCCATGGATGGTGCYAGCCTAGAGCCTTCGTCCAATTTACTCAGCTTAGCTGAAGTAGTAGAGGCCCTACCTGCAGCTTTGGCTTGATCCATTTCATCGGCCCATGAAGTATCTAGCTACACGGTCTCATGGGATATGAACGTTGGAGRGAAAGTGACTGCACAAMAAGCACCAAACTCGCAATCTCCTTCTAAAAGATTTGCCCAAAAATCAAGATCTGACTTAGACACCTCCAAATCCAAACCTTCCAAACTATAGTCCACTAAATCYGCATTAAACACATGCTCAGTCATCAGAACATCTTCTGTAAAAACTTTTTATCTTATAGTTGGCCAGTTCTTCTTCAATGGGATCCTCCATCAAGTCTCTAACGAATGGGTGATTATGAATATTGACAACCTACAAGCTCTTGGATGACCCCTGAATTGTCTCTCTTTGAAGAGGTTTTGCTTCCAAATGAGGCTCTGACAATAGATTTCCTCCACAAAGTTCATCCACTTGTTTCCTACCTGAATGACCYTGAGTCTCTACAACAACTCCTCTCAACTTCTCTCTCTGACTCCCAGCTAAATGAGTTTGGGTTGTATGAATTCCTTCCTGCAACTTCTCTGTCTGGATAAGACCCAAATGAGGCTCGACATCGAGAACATCTCCCTTTGACCTCTCTGTCCGGATAGAACCTGAAATAGATTTATCTATGGGGATTCCCCTCTATTGAATTCTCTCTCCAGTTGCTTTAACCTTTTAAATGAGGCTCCTCAATAGAGACGACTTTAAGCATTCCCTTTTGCAAAGCCTCCTTATTCACATGACTGCATTTTCTTATAATTGGCCGATAGCTGCTTCTCTGATCAACCTAGCCTTTTTCCTAACTCTTCTCTTCACTTTATCAAGAGCCAGATCATCTTCATGTCCCTTGTTTGTGTTTGGATTGCTATCCCTTTGTCTGGTTTTTATCTCCTGGACATCTTAATTTGAACTTGGAACCTTCTCAATCTTGCTCTTCAGTTGGACAACTTTAGGCTTGCCTAACCTTGTCAAGACCAAAACGGTAGAGGGCATCCGAGGAAGAGTGATTGGTCTCCTCCTTAATCCTCTTTCAAATTGAGACTTCTAATGTCTAGGTACCCAACTTGGGATGTTAGATATAACTTCAGTCCTTGCTAAAATATATTGTAACATGTCACCAAAGAAGGACAAATAGAGAAGTATAACTTTTTGAGGCCTTTCACTGCCTTTGTCAGCAAGGGAAACTTCTAAATATCCTSTGTATATGTCTGAGCTTTCTAGCAACCATCTCCATCATGATTAACATCGAAAGTGACATTGCCCAGCTGCACCTCATCATTTTCAACCTTCTTGCCTTTTGGTTGAAAATTAGTAAGATCCAGCGCCTGGTATTCCTGCTTCGAGATTATCAACCCATATGTCCTCATCTTTTTGTTAATGAAAACCTTGAAAGCCGTACACTGATGAGTTGAGTGCATAGTATTGAAATGCAACATACACATGTTAAGGTTGTCATTGTCTTGCTCTTGGCATTTTGGAATGATTAGGACTCCTTCCTTCACAACACGTTCATATAATTTTACATCAATAACTAAATTCGAGAGTTCCTACACGTCAATATGAGAAATAACATTTAATACCAACCATATTACAATCCATCTCATATTGTTTCAATTCTAATAAGAATTTGGAATTAATTTCACAAGAATTTGTACTCTTCTCKAGAAAATTAATACTTCCTCCGTAGCGTTTTAATTGCAACAAACCAAATCTCACGCATTTCGAGGTTGAGATTTAACAATGGAAACAAGAAAATTATTCAAAATATTTTAACGAAATGAAGAATGAGTATATAATCAGTCATTGCCATATCCATCTGGTCATTATCCTGATCTTTTCTCTCTTCTATGCTTTTGGTAAAGTTGGCATAATACTTATGTTTGCYTTTTGACTCTTTATCTAAACATMTTTCATATGCAAYTACGACACTAGCTAGAGTCACAAAACTAGAGAAATGTTGACCCTCGAAATTCTTCCTAAAAGGAAAAGATAACCCTTTTTGGACTATAGAAACAAACTCCAACTCTGACAGGTTGAGATGACATCTGATCTTAGCTCTCTTAAACATAGCAATGTAATCCTCCACAGGCTCCCCTTTGTCTTGTGTTATTATGGCTAAATCTCCAATGGAAACCCTAGATTTCACTCTAGTAAAATGGTGAAGAAATTTCCCTTGCAAATCCTACCAAGTTTGTATAGAGTTAACTAGAAGATGAGTAAACCAAGACAACGCAGTCCGAGTGAAACAACTGGAGAACAATCTCAATTTGTGGTAATCACTATCTACTACTTCCMTACATTGGCAGTTAAACCTGACCAAATGTTCTTCAACAGACACTGATCCATCCCCACAGAATAAGGAATAGAATTCAGGAACTTTGAACCCTTTAGGGAAAGGATACATCCTGTCAATCCATTCAGGATAAGGATTACAGGTCCGTCTCCTTCGAAAACCGACATTGTGCCCCATCGCTCTCTAAATCATCTCCTCCACTTGCCTAAGGAAAGGTTCATGTTGAGCCTATCCCACATGAGCATGGAAATTCTGATCCTGTCCATTAGGATACTGGTTATCGTGGTAGTAGGCAGGAAGAGGTGTCTCCCCATAGGGGTTATGGTTATATCTGACTCCAGGTCGGAAACCACCAGTATTAATGGTGTATTGTGTTCCCAACGCCTGAGGTCCACCATAGGCATTACCCTGTGCATATGACCCTTGCCCACAATGATTACTATAAGGAGGATGCATTTGGTTGGAATAAGCCTGATGTTGAGAACGTTTATTCCCAGTTTGTGGAATGTAAGCGGTTTGTGGTGACCCATGAGCAGCAGAGTATGAAGTTRGAGGTACAT
Source organism: Bassia scoparia (assembly GCA_008642245.1). Taxonomy (NCBI): domain Eukaryota; kingdom Viridiplantae; phylum Streptophyta; class Magnoliopsida; order Caryophyllales; family Amaranthaceae; genus Bassia; species Bassia scoparia. The sequence continues at coordinate 54,663 of SNQN01002174.1, read as the reverse complement.
GTGCATTAGTTGCAATTTGAAAACTGCCACTAGTGGGGAATGCCCCTCTAGTTCCATAAATGTTCACTCCTAAACCGGAGGTTGTTGCTGTGGGTGGAACGGTTCCTATCGACGAAGTGAATGGAATTGAATTAGAAGCAAAAGGATTAGAAGAAGGTCCAAGGTCACCAAGGCTATAGCYTGACTCATAACTTGACCTAGGGTCTACCTCTCTCTTCTAGCTCCTGTTCCCGTCATTGGCATCTCCGAGAGGGATACTCCTTGATATTATCTGAAAGGCCGGAGGGACAATAACTCCCATCACATTGTTTGTTCTAGGATAACVCAAGGGTGGTTCCTTCCTAGGATTTTCGACAGTTATTCCTGATCATCTAGACGTTAACAAATTCATCAAGCGTTTATTTATTTGATTATATTTCTCCACTAAAGGCTCCAACCGAGTAACTACCTCAGTCGCAATCGTCTTAGATAACGCCACGTTAGTAGCATTTAACGTCTCGTTGATATCAAATATTATCCTATCCACCTATCTGATAACTACCTGTTGTGAGTGGGAGCCAAACTTTTGCAACTCGGCTGTTATCATCTTAGTAGTTTCGTGTACCTTACCTCGATGGAGGTTGTTGAAATGTTCAATATGGATTTCCTTCAGATGTTCCAAAAGACTTGTAATAATGTACATGTATTGAGTGTTTGGGYGCAAACCTTTTGCTGAGGATAATGATCTTCCCCCCTTTTTAGGTGCGAACCGTCCAGTCTTTGAGTTTGAGACTCGGGTTGCTCATGAGGAACAAGATCTTCAACAGATTGTTCTTGCAGAATAGTTTCTAAATTACCAAGATCCTCAAGTGGATTCTCAAGATTTTGATCGGATTATTTACCATCCTCTTGATTACTCGACCTTCGAGTAGATTGTTTAGGGGCCATGGTTGAGAAGTAACTGCAACCTTGTAAACTTCTCTCCCACTGTGGTCGCAAAAAACCTATTGAGGTGATTTTGCACTTCACCAACAAGTCAACCGCCCAATACTGKTCTTAGTTCTATTGGGGGCTGCCCCTCTGGTTACTGATTATATAGATAACCTCGCTAACGTATAATGGCTCATAAATAGTAGAGTTAATCAAGAAGATGAAAGCATAAGGAAATGGCGTTGTTGTGGAACAAGACTGAAGTGTAAAACAAACRAAGATGAATAGAAACRAAAAATGTCCATTATATAGATAGGGATAGAGTCAGACTACAATCATATTACTAGAAAGGACGATTACCTCCACGTTTACACAATTRGGATGAAAACGAACAAACTACTGATCCATTGAGGCATGAACTACGCTATGATATGCTAAACTACACTTGGCTACTAAGCCAAGTGCCGCTAAGGGAAGGTAAATGCGAAAGAAGATAAATATATGTTATTATTGTGTTTGTTGTTCTTTATTCTGATCCTGCTGTGTCTATTTATAGGCTTTCAAAGTGTAGATCGTGGGTGGAAGTTTGACAACGCTCCCCCTTGGTTCGTTGGAGCTAAACCAAAGAGGAGGGTAGCAAATACAATTTGTAAAGCCTCAACTGTTAACTACACTAGTGTTGTGGCAAGTAAAGGGTCGAACCACAAGGTAGGCTAAGGTKAAGTACTTGAGTAAGAAAACTAWGTTTGGGGGTTTAAACTAGAACTTTGGTTTGAAATAGCTGAAACTAGAAGTAAACTTGGAATGAACGTTTTGAAATCTAAAATCACAAACACTTAGGAACACTCGCTTACACAACTATATAATGCATATGTATGCCAATCAAAGTGATAATCTCAATTCAACAAGAAAGGTAATCGTGATCTTAGTTTAGCAACATGGTTGGAATCATCTCCCAAGTCATCCAACACTACTAAACTTGCTCAAACCAAAGTCCCCTTTAAGCTCTCACAAGAAATAGTCAAAATTGATTAAACCAATACCCTAAACAACCCCTCCAATCCCTTGAAAATGTTTAACCAGGCAAACTCTCTCTCTCTCAAAGCCTTCGGTGGCCAAATCCAAAACCAAGTAACATTGAGAAACCACAATATTAGGAACAAAGATAGTTGCAATAAGATGATTATATCATTTTGGCATAAATTGATTATAGGTGGGCTCCCTAGCATTCCTAAGCAAGTAAACTACTCACAAGACATTGTAGGAAGCAATGAAACAACAAAAATAGCAAGTACAAGCATGAAAAGAGCCATGGAAGCAACAAAAACCAAACAATAATAGGGTGTTAAAGAACTTGCTCTAATGTAAACCAAATTCAACCAAACAAAGTGCTAAAGACTCACAAATACTAGGAGATTCTATCTATTAGCAAAAGAAATTAAAATTGAAAGTAATAAAGAAGACCCACTAAAACCTAGAATTCGAATTATGCCAAAAACATGAAGTAAATTAAATTRAAACTGAAAACAAATGMTAGAAATGGAATTACCTCGAAAAATCGAATGAAAAGCATATAAGATTTGCAAGAAATGGTTGAGAATTAAAGAATCTAGAGCCAAATCAATGTCAAGAACACTAACTTTCTYTCTTCTAAACTAAGAGCAATATTAAGAAGATGAAAATGAAATTGCTTTGAGAAAACTAAAACGAAAAATTCTGAAAATATAAATTCTAATTGCTACTCTCTAATTACTTCTTACTCACTTACTAATTCTAATTCACTACTTACTACTTATCTCTTATTTTTCTCCTAAACCTATATATACAAACTCAATTACAAAACTTATAATAATTACAAGAATGCCATTACTAATTTCCAAATGTGCCAAATACTCCTCAAAGGTCAAGTCAACGTTGGTCAAAACGTCAAAAAGTCAACAAATTTGGAGCGACACGTAGGCACAGGCTGGCAGGAAAGTGCGCGGGCGCTAAGAGATGCTACTGGAAAGGCTGTAGGCGCGGGCCGAGGCGCGGGCTSGGCATAGCATGCGCGCACGCTCGAAAAGGCAACTGGAATGAGTGGAGGAGTCTACAGGCGCGGGCCAACCAGAGCGGCGCGGGTCAACCACACATAGCTTGTTTCTCTGATACTTCATTCATCGCTGGACACTTGATTATCRGTCAAATTCCTACAACTTAGTCAAMACAGTCAGCAGAATATTTTTAGTTCGTAACAGGGTCTCAGTAGAGTCACAGTCCAATCTCTTACTCTTAGCATGGTCCTTTTGCTCCACACGTCTTGCCTCAGCACGACTCATGGTATTAGTAGCATTCATCTAGACATGGTAATGACCAGAGATCTTGTGGTCTCCTCTAGCTAGTGGGGTCACYTGAAGTTTGGAATGAGATTCCTAGTACTTTTCCTACTCTATTGCATTGCCCGAATGCAAGTGCTTGTCCTTCGGCCGAACTTTGTCAACTGTGGGAATAAGCTGAACTTTCCCAAATTGCCTCATCACTGTTGAAGGGAAATAGAAGGTAAACGTGGTCATGCTAGCCACAGGCACATAAGGAGAAAAGTGAGTATGTACCTGTAGGACGTGGGCCGCGCCCTCAGCGTATAGCGGGCGCGCGGCTTGGTACTACATCGAGGTGCTTTTGCGTGGGCTTGAGCCACGGA
>SNQN01002174.1:0-28029 GCA_008642245.1 Bassia scoparia | reverse complement strand
ACCACCTAGCCTTCTCCGAGAGAATGGACCGTGCCTTTGCTTTGCCTTAGGGGAACTCGCTTACCCTCATGCCAAGTTGCATAATTGTCCACAATTTCCTCTATGATCCCTTCTATCCCATCCCCACTCTTATTTATTATGAGACCACCGGCTCCAACATCTAAGCTTGTCTTGCTTGTGTTGCTTAGGCCCATGTAAAACSTTTGGTACAAGAGATACTTAGGAATTTCATGATAGGGGCATTCTCTTTGATACTCCTTGATCCTCTCCCATGCCTCAGAAAGAGTCTCATCCACACGTTGTCCAAAGCCTTGCAATGTGGCCCTTATCTCAGCTGTTTTCCCCCTATGGGGGTAGAACTTATGCAAGAAAGCCTTAATTGTTTCTTCCCAAGTGGTCAAAGAGTTGGCCTGGGTTTAACCTCTTTCTCGAGCTAATCTAGGGCTTTTCCCAAAAGTGAGAACTCATACAACTTAAGTCACAAGTACTCCTGACTAACCCCATTCACTTTGATTGTATCAACATATTTCTCAAAATCCTTGCATTAAAGGAAAAGTTGCTCTAAATGAAACAAAAACAACTTTAAGTGAAGTTGGAAAATCTATTTGGGCTTTTAAATTTTATGTAAATAAAAGTAAAACCAAAGTAGATTTGCAAAAACTCAAACGACTCAAARGGATCATAGGCATCGTCGAWGTTCAAACACCTAAATTAAGTAATGCACATAGCTAGCACGTTGACTTTTCAAGTCATGGTCAAAGCTCAACACCACAAACGACCTATGTCTAGAATCCAACACGAGTCTAGGAACTTTTACACATATATACATATATTCAAATCCAGACTAGTATTGAGTCAAAAGGTCAGGTCAAATGAGCAAACGTCAACAACATAGGTCTAAGCTAAGGTCCTAAAATCAATCAATGCAATGCTAGGGTCACCCCCTTCCCTACAAGTGAAAGGTACATCTATTACTCTGGAAACGTCGAGAAGCCCAGCTCCACAAGCACCCGCAAAGCAGACTCACCSAATAGATCATTGGGGATAGAAAGCACCAAAGGGTTCACCGGCACAGAAAATTGAATCGAAAGTTTCAGATTGAGAGSTCGAAGCACCAAGTGTAAACCTTGTACTCGACAAGGTCGAGGTCCTATCTCGGTTGGGAGCTCGCTCCATTCTCACGTCACCATCATCATCATCGTCATCATCGTCAACACCGCTCTAGTGAGCTCCCCGAACCTGCAACAAGGGGGTTTTAAAATCAAAAAGGGTTCATGAACCACATGAGATTGAAGCATTAGACTTGGTGCACTTACCGAGTCTCTCAGTTGGCCGATAAAGTATCTCAAGGCATCTGACGAGCTTTCAATTTAGGGTCATCAGATTTCCTAAATTGAGGCTATCAAATAAAATTTGTAAAACCAAAACCACTAACTATACTAGTATAGTGAGTAAGTAATGGGCTGAACCACAAGGAAAGATCAAAAATAGTGCTCAAGTTAAAAATGATCTARATTTGTGAGAAAACAAACTTGAATTATGAATTTTGAAAGCTAAGCTAAATTTGAACTAGAAACAAGACTTTAACAACAATAATGAAAAAACACTTAGGAGTTGCTAGTTATGCCCATCTATATAAAAGGAATTTGTGCCAATCAAAGTATTATCTCAATCCAACAAACGGGTAATTGAAATCTTAGTTTAGCAATGTGGTTGGAATCATTTCCTAAGTCATCCAACACTCCTAATTCATGCTTAAACGCAAGTCCCCTCAAGTCGTCACAAGAATTGAATGAAAATTGWTTAAACCAACACCCAAATCAATCCTCACAATCCTTTGCAAAGGTTTATTAAGGCATCTCTCACTCCCAAAACCTTGGGTGGCMAAATCCAAAGCAAAGTAAGGAAAAGAAATCACAATTTATGACAACAATGGTGGCTGGAATGAGTATTTTATATCATCTTAACACTAATGAGTTATAGATGGGCTTCCTAGCACTCCTAAGCTAGTAATCTACTCACAAAACATGTTTGAAAGCAAGAAAACCATAAAAGTAATGAAAGAAAACAAGGAAATAGCCATGAAAACAAGTATGTACAAGCTACAAAAATGGGTATTCAAGAACTCACACTATACTAAGCAAAATCGAACAAAACTACTAGCAAAATGATCMTAAACAAAGCTGGAAGCTAATTATCAACAAAAAGAACTTGAAATCAAAAGCAACAAAAAAACCTACAAAACCTAGAAATTTGAAATTAAGAAAAAACATGAAGTAAACTATATTAAAACCGAAAACAAATGCTAGAACCGAAATTACCTTGAAATTTTAGATGGAAAGCATATAAAGTTTGCTACAAATGGTTAAGAAATGAGTACACTAGGGCATAAACACCAAGAACTTGAAGCTTTCTCTCTCCTAACTATGGAAGAATGAAGAAGATGAAGTTGAAAGAAAGTAAAATCTGAAATTGCAATATAAAAACACTACTTGTTTGTTTCTCTCTCCTAGAACTATATATACATGGCTCAATTACAATCTCATAAAAATTACAAGTATGCCATTACTAATTCCAACATGTGCCAAATACTCCTCCAAAGTCAAGTCAACGTTGGTCAAACGTTGAAAAGTGAACAAACCGGAGCTAACACGTAGGCGCGGGCCACCTCAAAGTGCGTGCCAGCACCAAAAACCTACTGGAAAATCAAGGGAGAGGGGCTGAAGGCCACCTCAAAGTGCGCGCAYGCTCCAAAATGTTTTTGGAAAGAAGAAGAGGGGGAAGCTACARGCGCGTGCCACTACGCGCATAACATGCGCGGGCCGTACCCCACACGCGTGGGTGGATGCACGGGCTGCACCTMAAAATGCGCACCCGCTCAAAAACCTCTTTGGAAATCTGAGGAAAGCTGCAGGCGCGGGCCATGCACGCACGGGCCACCTCGATGCGCGGGCCACCCCTGTTTTCCTCTAGCTGAACTACTCAACTTTGAATGGCCATAACTTGTTGCTTAGTAATCGGATTGCAGTTTGTAATTTACCATTAGAAAGCTCACGGAGTCTACTTTCCAATGCAGAAAGTCTCACCTGTAAATTCAAAGTGTGCAAAAAGATATGGCTTAAAGAATGTGTTCGAGCAAGAGTTCAAGTACCTTAAAGCTCAACTTAAGCAAACACAACCATGCCAASAAGTAGGAAGGCGAAAAACTAGCATGCGCACAACTAGGCAACCTGCAATCATTCAAAAAACTTGCAATTGAGTATATAATAATAGAAAAGAAGAAAAAACTAGTGAAAAACCTATAAAAATCACTGAAACCCAACAAAGCTTTGCAAAACTATACAAAGTGGAAAACTAACCAAAAGGTTAATGAAATGATATCAAAAACACACATATTGGCCAAAATAAGGAAGAAATAAGTGCCAAAATATGACAATTTTTGGCACTTATTAGCATTGTTCACTCCTACTAATCTAGTAACGCCTGCCCTAGGCACCTAATTCGCAAGACATACAAGTTAGCAAAAGACGAGGCAAAAGTTTGAATCAAATAAGCAACATATTCGTACCTAACCAACTCTAGGAGTAATCAAGTTCTGAGCATGGCTAGTAGCTAGAGAAACAGGCTCAATGAATTCATCGATGTTAGAACGAATTCTCAAATCARTAAAAGGAATCTCCCCGAGGTCATATACAGGCTGCCAAAGGACAAATGCAACTTAGTGCACAAATAACAAAAGAAGAAACAAGCAATAGAGTTGAGGAACAAAGCTCCTACCTCAGCCACCAGCTAAACTCGGGGGACTAGCCGCTCCTCGATGAAATGCTCAGACGCATCCTACACTCGAGCGCCGAGGAGATGCTTGTACTCATTCGCCTCACCATGGCTCCAATCAGCACGCAACGCAAAAATCAGCTGGTCATCATTCATCATTGTGTGGGGAGGATTCTGAGGCACTGCCTGCTCAAAACGACTATAATGCCACCCCATGCGCTCGCTGAGGTACCAAACGGGCCCTTAAGACCCCTTGATGATGTAGTGTCTCTTGGTTAGCTCAGCCTCCTTGGCCTTGCTTCTCCCACTCTTCTCCACAGACGCCATTCAATCTGAAAAGCAACAAATTAGGGTCGAAACCTCGGCAAATGTCATGTAAACGAGTAAAAAACTTCAAAGCTTACCTGAGCTGGGTTCAGGCAGCAAAAAATCCTCCTAGTCTGCTATAGTCCGTCATTTTAAGTAGTAGTCTCTCGAGGGCCCCAACGTAACATCACGAGCCACTGAGCATGTTGTGCTTGAGGAGACAGCTTGGGGACTATCCCCTTATGTGGGAAATACTCGTACGCCCAAAAATACAATGACAAAAAGGATTACCTCAAGCACTCTCCAACAGCCAGCTAGTGCGAGAACCTTGTTACCATTGATTTGTCGGCAACATGATCGCATAGAGTGTATCAAGCGACCGTAGCCTAGTCCACCCCAATCAAAGGAGGAGACCTCCAAAAGAGCCTCCAAGGTAGCAAGAATACGTAGCTGGAAACTAGTTCATGTGCCCTTGTTCGGGCACAAAGCAGTGCTAAGCATCACCAGTATGAAGATGCTAGTTAACTGCACGTCTATGGTACCCTCCAACTCCAGACCTTCAATGAGCACATTGTACAACACCCGCTTATTTCCTCCCTCTGCACGCAGTTTGGGGACAATAGGACCTAACCAATCATCCAAGCGAGGGTCGGTAAGCTTTATCTCATTGTCCATGGGAACAAGCCTCTTAGTGAAAGCAAGCCTTGTCAACATGGAAAAGTCATAAGAGGTTAAAGTGAAAGGTGTTTTTGGTGTCCATGGGAGGCAAGTATGACTGGCTAGTCATACTGTAGATAAAGTCATGAAGGTCGCACTAGCCTAGGATATGCCATACTACGGTGCGGCGCTTAAAGAACTTGGGAAGAAAGATGTCACCCACCGCTTTAGGGGTCCCACACAKATGGATCTTGTAGTCACTCTACACAAGATATGATGAAAGGTACACAACTCTGAGCTATCCCAATCCTTCACTCTCCATCTATCGCGAAAGCTAAGCACCTTTTTTCCTYTTTGAGTCGGCATGCTACAAACGAAGCAGGATAAAGGCTCAAAAAACAAAAAGGCAGCATAACGGCTAAAAATGGACAGCATCCATGCAAGAAATCGGCCCTGGGGGGCTTACAACCGATCAACACAACCACGAAMAAGGAGAATGCACTATTGTCCTAGCAATCAAGACAAAGACAAGCCATGCAACCATCAAAGGGCGTGAAAGATCACTTCTTCTCCCCATTGAATTCACATGGTCCAAAGGAATGCGCGATTCCATTTTTGAATTCTATATGCAAGAAAGATTCAAAGACAACAGATGGATTCACTAATAAACAATGATTCCTAGTGAGTCATTCAAATCATCATTAACAAGTCATTTTCATTGTTTTAAGCTACTTACAATGGTGACAATGCACATGAGTGCTCACAATGTTGCAACAAGGCATGGAGGCCAACAAGCCAAAATCAACAAGGCATATGCATAATTTAAGAAAGAGTGGGCATGAACAAGCTACCATTCATGATCATCTTCAAGTAGTAAGCTTACAAGTCCATAACTCATTCAAATTTTCACCAGATTTAATGAAACAAGTTGCAAAAGGATCATAAAGACATGAGTATATAAGCAACGGCATTCAACAATTTTGGGAATACACAAGCAAGCAAAAGGCCCCAATTAAATTGCACGAATTGATAAAGCATATTCAAATGGCATAATTTTGAATGACAAATTGCAACTTACAAGTGAGTTTCAAGTTTTAAGCAACAAACTTACTTGGATTTGGAATTCGGTGAGAGAAACAAAGCTTTTCCATGCAATTCCCTCAAGCAACAATGGAGTTTGGAGAGTATTTGCAAGAGACAAATCAAAGATCAAGCAACAATAGAAACAAAAGTGGCTTAATAAGCCATGAAATTCAGCCAAAAATGGTTGAGTACTAGGCGAAATTTCTCCTAGTTTTGACCTATTTTTGGCTCATTTTTTAGCGACTTCTTCATGGCCCTACTTGCATGCGCGAAGCCTGTTCATTCAAATGGTGTTGGTATTTCTCGGGAGTGCCAACTAGCTTTCAAAGTCATGCACAATGACCAAAATGCCCCTGAGCAAGCAAAATCGGTCCGAAAGTCATCAAATCATAACAAAAAAATGCACCAACAAAGCTACAACAAGCCATAAGAAAATGCAAAATTAAGACAGAACAATAGCCACGAGCAAGAGAAACTCAAAAGCAAGTCAAACTCAAAGTATACATCCCAAATGAAGTAACACTATCCTCAGAAAGTAGRTAAAAGTCGAGCGGTAACTCGGTTGTCGTTATACGCAATGTAAGTCAAAAGTAACAATAAAAAGACATTATTTTACGCAATCGTGGCTATACATGACGCTCATCGTCAATATAAGGCATAGGTATCAGCATTAGCAAAATGACATTCGTTATAAGCGACGTAACATGCACTACAGTTTTCGCGGATGACTAGCTGAGATGGGATAAAAAAAATTCAARCAATCACCTAGTCCAAATGAAGGCATTGATATGGACACCAACCCAAGTTTTCCCCAAGAAKTCCAAATGGAGGCATYAGTACAAACATTATCATCATTTTCACAACAGGTCTAAACGGAGGCATCGATACGGACACCATCTCATATTGCCAGTAAGTCCAAACGGAGGCATCGATACGGACATTGCAGCAACAATTCCCCATTAAGTCCTAACRGAGGCATCGAAGTGGACACTRAGGTGGTAACACCACAAGAAGTCCTAACGRAAGCGTCGAGGCGGACAACCGAAAAACAAATTAAGAGAGTCCCAATGGAAGCGTCTAGGCGGACAATCAATCGAAAATTATACGAAGGAGTCCTAACGGAAGCATTGAGGCAGAAGACCAATCAAAAGCACACCAAAAACGTCCTAACAGAAGCGTCGAGGCGGACGGATGAAAACAAAATTCATGCAAAGCACCCTCAGAAAAATCCCAATTGGAAACAGAACCGTAGTTRSAAGCCAAACACAAGYATTARCAACTCGGATAAGGAAGCAATAAATAGCAACCACAGGTGTAGGTAAAACTAAYGCATTTGTTTTGCAGGTACCGAGTACTTTGGCTTTCCTTTTACGAGATATCCTTCTCCACAAACTCAACCAAAGTGGGGGCTTCTRTTGATACCTRCAATATTCCCTAGCCTAAGATGGCCAATCATAAGATAGCCCATGCAACACACAAGTCAAATTGATAGAGCTAGGACACTAACATGCCCTAAAAAAGGCAAGTTCCCTTACACCGAGCACTTTTTCAAGTACTTAGCACCTCAAAAAATGAATTTTAATTTCAAAACAATTTTAAATTATTTTTAAACACTTTTCTGTAATTTTTCATAATTTTTCTTACTTTTTCTAAGMATTTTTGCAATTTTTTCGGAGTTTCCCGCAATTAAATTAATTTTACAATAAYTAATTAAATTATCAACACAACTCCAAAAATTACTAAATTTTAACACAATACACTAAATCTTAAAAGATATGTTTACGTATTTTTTTCCTAATATTTCTATTTGTGGATTTATATTTATGAATTTCTTAAACAAAACGCACGRCCGAGCGGTACGGAACATTCTGGAACATWCCGCACCCACGGCTTTCTCACTAAGAAGTTGTAGGTGCATCCCTTACTTCCAATGCATGGTTCATCAATCAAACGCAGCAGAATCAATTATTTCCTTATTTTTCCCTACAAATAAACACAAATTAGGCAAGTCAAATCAACAAAAAAAAGGAAAGGTCGACTGGGCGAGTACTCGCCTAGTTGAGCGAGATCTCGCCAAGTTTTGGGTGAGATTTCGCCAAGTTTTGGGCGAATACTTGCCCAGTTTATTTTCTTTTCTAACTCTTTCTTATAAATATAGGCCCCTGAGGCTTATTTGACAGCTTTGGGACATGCCTACACTTGCTCTCTTTATTTCTCTCTCGTCCAACACACACTCTCTCTCTCTCTCACTCATAAACATTTCTCTCACATAAACACATTCAAACACAAAACACATTATATCTAAGGTTCAAAAAGGGTTCTAAAGATTCCAATAAAGGTTCTAAAGGGTCCATAGCTTCATTCTCGATCTACAACATCGTGTTGCAAGGTAAGTTTGAGGCCAATGTCTCAATTCTTAAACACCCTTWTGCATGCTTGTTATAGATTTGACGTTTTGTTAAATTTGCATGTAATATTGATGAACAACTATTCGATATCAATTAAAATCATTCTTAAGCAAACTTTTAATTCTTGTTGAATGCTTGCATGCTTGCAATCACCTTATTATTATGTCATAAACATGATTGTCAATCTACATGTTCTCACGCCTAATAAGACTAATTCTTGGACAAATTGGCTTTTAGGCACCTTGAATATGGATCTAAGCAACCCATGTCGCAACAACAAATTAGTTCATAGATGCATAGTAATTTGCATGCTTAGGGTTAAAGCGGAACTATCTTTGTTGTTGTCTTTTTGACAATGGACTCGCAATGACCGAGTAGAGGCCACTAGATGCGCGGGGGGGGGGGGGGGGGGCATTGTGCACTACTTCGCCCATACCCTTTTCCCACAATCCATGACCAGACTATGGAGTCGTTCGCCTTGCTTTATGCAATTATAGACAAGGCATAAACCGGGTTTCGCAGCTTCCCGAAAGAAGTGTAATGGCGACTTCCTCTACTCGTTTYGAGTATAATTCACACAACTCTAGGCATACTCACACTATGCAAAGGCAAGAATTTAATTCTAGCAAAAACCAAAGTCATGACCTAATTGTACCCACAGGAGTAGAGGGACCGCACCCAGTCCGGCCGGGTGCCGCCCAGTGCCGCCATGGTGCCCTTACAAATAGAAAGTAAGCTAAAAACTTATGAAAACCACTAAAACCACAAAAACTATACAAAGTGGAAAACTAACCAAAATGGTAGTAAAACGATGCCGAAAACACACAAAAAGGACAAAATAGGAGAGGAATAAGGGCCAAAATTTGACCACTTTTGGCACTCATCAATGGTCTTTTTGGAAATGAATTTRGTCTTTAAGTTTCTATTCATTGTCAATATTAGAATCTTGGGTTGGAGGCATTCTACATCATCTATATAATTTAGCAGCATTGAAATGTGACAAAATCGAAAGAGTTCTTTTACCTAGGGTTGGAGGCATTCTACATCATCTATTTCCTTTGCAAAACTCTTGAACTTGATTTCCTCATGTTCACAAACCACCTTAGGGAAATGGACCCTTTGGCATGGTTCAATTGTCTCCGTGTTGGCCCTGAGATTAAGTAGAGGTACCCCTCAATTCTTATTGGGTCGTCAATAACCATTTGGAATGCGAGGGATGTTACCAGGGCATCTTTCTTGAAAATTTAAGGAGGTTCATATGAGTGCAAAACMTGTTAGTCATGTTGTTCAATGAAACCGTATTTCTATTGATTAAACCTTTGAACCACTATCCTTTCTTTGTTTCTAACTATAGTTCCTAAATCATCCAATTTGTTCCTAAATCATCCAATTTGTTCCTGAATACCAATTTAGTTCCAATAACTAACATGTTTATAGTCCTGGGTTTAAGATGCCAAACATGATTTCTTTCAAAATGATTAAGTTCATCTTGCATGGCTAGAAGCTAATTTGGGTCAGTTAAAGCAACCTTATAGTTAGCAGGTTCAACATTTGATAAAAAGGAATAGAAAACACAAAAGTTTTTCAAAGTAGGTTTCATTTGCACTCCTTTAGTAATGTCACTAATGATAACATTAGTGGGGTGAGAGGACTTATACTGGAAAGGTTTGTTCGTTTCAAGATTTTCATTTGTGCCTTTTAATGTTGAAGCTGGTCATGTACTGGTTCCCCCTGTATCATTGTTGTTCTGACCAAGTGAACTAGTTCCATAGTGTTCTCATCGACATCATCTGATCTTCATGTGGATGAGCAAGTGAGTCACTAACTCTTTCCCTTATCTCTTGATCTACTTGATTTTGTGTTAGACCAGACTCTTCCTCTCTAAGAGAGTTGTGTGGTGAGTCTAGTTCAACACCTTCTCCATCCTTTCCTCCTGTAAAGTTCAACATACTAATCTTTAATTCATCAACTTTATGAACCTGTACATGCTTGTTGAACATGTTAGTCTCATCATGGATACTTTTTTTAACACACAAGGTTCTTTTGTTAAAAACTTTATATGCCATGATATGTGAAGAGTATCTAACGAAAATAGACTCATCACTCCCAKGGTTAAACTAGTCCAAATTTGATTTACCATTATTGTGTACAAAACATTTACACCCAAAAGCTTTTAAATGCTCGATATTTGGTTTTCTTCACTTACGAAGCTCATAAGGTTTCTTTTCTTTAATATTGGTCTCAACATTACCCTTTTTAGAATATAACAGGCAGTGCTCAAACCTTCACCCATGAAKTTTCGAGGAAGACCACTCTCTCGAAGCATTATTCTTGTCATTTCATCTAAAGTGCGATTTTTCCTTTCAACCACTCCATCTTGTTATGGATTTCTGAGAGCTAAAAAATTGTGAAATAAACCATGATCATTATAGTAGGTTACAAAGCTAACATTTTCAAACTTTAAACCACTACTACATTATTTACTTACAGCAACGGTTAAAATCGTTGCCTGAGGCCATTAACCATTGCATTAATCCTAAGGCAACAGTTGCAAATGGTTACATTTGTAGCCGTGGGATTAGGTCTATGGCAACGGCTCCACTTAACCATTGCCGTAGATCTAAGGCAACGGTTAAAGACATCTAAGGCAACGATTATAGCTTAATAGAACCGTTGCCTTAGCTATCTATGGCAACGGTTATAACCGTTAGCTTAGATCTATGGCTACGTTTTGAACCGTTGCCTTAGATCTATGGCAACAGTTAAAATTGTTACCTTAGTTTCATCTAACTGTTGCTATATTACTCTATTGCAACACTTTTGATGCTTATTTCAACGATTTGTAGTATAAGAATCGTTGCTTTAGGTTTTTAGTGGAACATTTTTCTTTTACCCTATTCCAACGGTTGGTATTTAACAACCATTGGATTAGATATATGAAATTTTTTTAAAAAAACAATATAGTTTATTTTGACCTATAAAAATTAATGTATAAAACCTGAATATAAAAACAAAAGAATAATAAGATCGTAGAAAACACAAAAGCATGTAATTTATATACATWGATGAATCCAATTTGATAGTGTGTCGTAGTTAAAATAATTACAGATGATTAAAGCTAATAATAAGTTGCTTAAGACAAATAAGATACACCAAAAAGTTGCAGTTGCCAGTCGATAAAAGGCGTCCAATCATTACAACAAAAAACTAATAASAATACTTATATGTTCAACTTGTGCGAAGCAATGCATGATTTGCGATTTAACCAATGTGCGTCTAGTAATCCATTTGTTTCAATTTGTACCTACAAAATGAATCATTGAAGCATATTAGTATATCAATTAACATAGAGACAAAAAAACCAAACTATCTAAAATAATATTTTGTGATTTCTATTTACCATAAGTTAAAACAGTTTCAACATTCATCACAAGAAGTCAAATGGTGTGGTTTAGTGTGGTCCAAAGCACAGGTTTATTTTTTGGCTGATCATGCTAGGAAAATTAAAAAACAAGTATAGACTACTCAATTTTGGTATTTGCAAAGATCATATTTGCTTGTTCTATAACCAAGGATATGTATCTCATGCTCACCTTTTCTTTCACTTTCCTGGTATTCAAGTCTCAATCCGCAATCAGAATTGCAAAATTAATTTATTGTAGTTCAGAATTGAAAGTTTATATCAGTTCTCAGGTTTAGAAATTCAGTTCAGGTTTACAAATCCAGGTTTAATTATTGTCATTTAATAGCATAACAAGTTCGAGTTCAGGTTATAAATAGCAAGTCTCATATTACACATTTATACAAGTTCAGATTCAAGTTTGTAAAAGTTCAGGTTCAGATTGCACATCTATGCACAGACTACACATTATAATATAACAGATCATAATATGCACGCTTTACACAAAACATTTATACACATCCGTGGAAATTGCGCAATTGAACACAATCCRACACGAGAGCTCAAGATGATGAAGTGGAAAACAGAGGTGATTTTGACAAGCTCATCATCAATCCTACTATGCTCAAAGATAGATTTTTGAAATGGAATTGCCAAGTAGAAAATCAGAATCCAATTTTCAGTTTAATACAAAAAGTTTTTGTTTTGTTCTAAAACTTAGTTCAATACAATACCATCTCAGCAGTCACACTTCACAATCAAAGGGAGAAAAATTCCGAAAACTAACTTGCGATCAAAAGACCATAAAAGAGCAAAAATTTGTAAACAAACGCACAAGCAACACAAGTACAAGAGTAGTTGAAATTAAGAGTTTTACCTCAAATTGCACACCATTCAATTTAAATCACGCTAGTGCAACTACTGTTGCTATTGATCCTTTTTATTCAAAAAAGTTTTTGTTACCCCTTTTCCAAAAAGTCGTACTCGACCACTATGCTCAGGCTTCGTTATCACTTCATAGTAGAGATCGTTGTTGTTTGCCCCTCATTATTCATGTGTTTGAGTCTCCATTGCCATCATTTTTTCCTTGCAATTTTTAAAAACCTTACACATGACTATTCAAGAACAATCTTTGGGCTATATAAAGTAACATAACTATGACATGCATAGCTTACCACATTGTCTTTAGTTTTGGAATAACTTATTTTATAAGATTTTTTCAGATTTCTCTTCCTTGACTCTTTGTAGACCTTTGATTGAGATGGTTCTTGCTGATTTGGGTCTTCTTGTTTCTATTTAAAAACAATTAAAAAAAAGCGAAGCTTGTTGTTAGAGAGGCAATCATGAAAAGTTGAATAATTTATTATATAGGTGCAGCAAGGTTATCGTATTATTTACCAACTTGTGTCGCAACATTGCATATGATGTTGATCTCATAGTGTGCAAATCATCTAGGAGTTCACGATTTCTTTTGTTCTTCTTGCTTTCTTCCTAGTAAGTAAAATKCTTGAATAACTTTTGAATTAGGACAATGAAAACAATAGAGTCGCACTTCCCATAACTAACTTGAATTTTTGGAACATTCCAATCAATAGTCTACAAGATCTTCAAGTTGATTATCGGGGACTGTTTTTGGGCTGTCAGTATCTTCGTTTCCACTGAGCACTCTCTTCTTTATTTCCCACTTGAATCTTCGCCGAGCAACATCCATCGTTTCCATTGTCCACTTTCTTACTTCATTCGGAATTAGGTACTTCTCCTGCACATAAAATTATTGTATTATGTTTAACATAGAATTACAACTAAAAATACAATTCAGATCAATAAAATGCAGTTCAGAAATCATATCGGAATTTGTCTWTCTGTTCAAATGCAGTTCAGATATACATCGTTTCTATCGACAGATGGGCAGTCCAAGGTTTGATTCTATAGAAAAAAAGGTAATCAAATTCCAATTTCATACCTTAATTACAAGTTAATCAAATACTTCTATATTCTAATTTTGTAGCAAAGATATATTGAATGGACTGTGGTGCTAAACATACAAGTAATTACYAGATTGCGGAAAATCAGAAATTTACATGTATAAATAGCAAATTGTAACAATGAATGAGCAAGTGATTACTCCAAGGAAATTTTCAAAACAAATGTTAAGTCCATTTCTTTTATGATTTGCACACATGAAATATCTTAGCTTATGATTTACATACATGAAATATTTTAGCTTTACTTGAGATTTTTCTTCATCTACCTCTGTAATTTAATGATCTTATTTCTTAATTTTTTTTCATCCGATAACAAAGATACCCTTGATGATGTTAGGATTGAGGACCAAGCTCGAGAATGCAGAGGAGTACTAATAGAGGATTATTACTATCTGCATAAACAAAAWAGGGTAGAAAGAGATATATAGACGTAGAATAGACTCCTACTTCAAGAGGTAGTATACTATCCTGTCAACCAACTCATATACTTTCAATCAAAACCTGATTCTATTGCATATAAATAGTAAAAGTAGGCTAGAAAGAGAGATAGAGGTAGCATACACTTCAAAAAATATGCAACTAAAAAAAATAAAAGAGGATTAACAACATACTTGAATATAATTCCACATCTAGTCGTGTGTAGGTAACTCACGCCATTTATAATAATTGAGTGGGGCCATCTCCGGATCTGTAGCCACAGTCCCCAAGAAGCGAGGAAATTCATGAAATAGTTTTCGAGAAGGACCAACAAGTTKCCCATCTGAGTTAAGAACAATTGGASGACGTTCGCCTAGTGTTCGAGCATGTGCCTCAAGAAGATTCGTCGAGCCTCAATGCTTCTTCGTCTTTGTGACTATATGATTCGAAATACATGTACAAACTCGTTACTTAAAAAAAAGAATAAATAAATAAACTTTACATGATTATACCTTTTTAATAAATAAATAAATAATCATACATTTTTAATAAATAAATGATTATACCTTTTTAATAAATAAATAATACAGGTTACATGATTATACCTTTTTAATAAATAATAAATAATAAATAAATAACTTTTAAAAAAGATTATATAAAGAAAGAAATACATGTACAAACGAATCATCCCCTTTTAAATATACCTTTCTTTGTCGCTTCCATTGTAGATGAAGATTGATGCGCCACGAAATCAACATTGTTTTCCAAGTYCAAATCAGGTTGAACTTCCTTTTTTAATTCAACTCCCTTCATGACTTAGGAAGATTGCAAACCAGATTGAGATTCCACCTCATTCGCTAATGCATCTCGGCTTATAACAACAGCTTCATTTGCATTTTGTGTTTGTTTTTTATGAAGACTGAAATATTGACATAAGGAGCCGGGTAAGAAGACATTCTTTTGTTGTTTCTTCTTCTCTGGTTGAATAAAAGGTTGTTGAACTTGTGCTTGTTGWTGTTGTTGTTGCTGCTTTGCAAAAAAATTCGATGGTGCAGGTTGTTCAATAACTTGCATTGACACTTGCTTACTTACAAATTTAGCCATAGAGCTTGATTTGGGGACCATACCTTGCTGCTTCTGAGCCTACAAACATGACAAGAACATTAGCWAGGCATTGAGTATATTAGGACACCTGCAAAGTTGTAGAACAACGACAGTAGTAGAACGAGAATGGCAACAACCAACATGTTAATTAGTGACAGAATCACGCCATTCTGGTTCTGCTGTTGTGGTTGAGCGCATATATGGGAAGACAGTAGGTAACATAGGGGAAGGATAGTGTTTCATTGGATATCATCAAGCAATCAATAATGGTGGACAAAAAACTTTTCAATTGCTTCCTAATTTCATCCCCTTTTCATTTTCTTGAGGCCATTATAAATAATKAATTGGGATTTATTCATAATTAAAAGTCTTGAGATTATTCCTCCTCATCCTCCTCTTTCACGTCTTCTTCTTGCCTTATCAAATCTTCCTCTACCTGTACCTATGTGCTTCATTTATCCCATTGAAGTAATACGCAACTACTAAAGTAAGTTTTTTTCCCTTTTAATAGATAAAAAATCATCCAATATGTATAATTTAAAAGTACAGGGTTCAATTTTATGTTATTATCAATTTAAGACAATGTCAATATTATTGTCAATTAAGTAGCTTATAGAAATGTATATATTGTTGCTAGAAAAAGGTTGTTGTTTTCGAAATGGATGGATGGTAGTTAGAATATATTTTATATGAAGTTGATTGATTAATGATACAATTTGGGACAAATAGTATACTTGTACTTATATTGGCTGCTAAATAATAATTTTCAATGTTTGTTTCTGTTWAATTTGAGCATGCTTTAATTATTCTATTGATTATTAGAACCTGTTATGGATTTTATTCTAAAAAAACCATGTACCACTCAAAATACTATATGCATGCAGATATGAATTATCCCTTGAAAGTTAAAACCAAGTTATATATATTACCAAGTATTTCTTAATTCTAAAGTTATTTTTTCTAAATTGTTTTATAGGAGAAATAAGCACGGTTCCATCAAGCAGTTTTAAGTTACTCCGTAAAAAATTTCACCAAAATACCATGTATATTACCATATGTAAAGATGTAGAGAATATCAATAGTAATCTTTTTTTAATGTTTTTTTTTATTTTTGTATACATTAATCTTTGCTTGACAATTAAATGAGGGAGTATTCCTTCTTTAAATTCTCCTCTACCATCAGTCCATTACCACTTTGGATACCGAAGATAAATTTGAATGTATTACACTTTTTTGTTATTACACTTCACTGATCCTCTCTTAAGACTCTTAGTAGCCATTCTACAAAAAAACTAATTAGAGAGTCAAATTATAATTAGTGATATAAGAGGATAAATTCAAAACTCTTTCTCCCTCTAGAGCTCCTCTCTCACGGAGCCTCTTTTGGGTTTCTGCTTTTCGCCATTGCTGTTGGTTTGAGGTGGCTTTCCACCTGAGCTATGGCACAAACTCGGCAACAACGAGCGTCTGGTAATCGATCTAAGAAGAAAGAGGAGACTGTGATATGGCCTGAACCTTCGAAACCCTCTCCTGATTTTGATGACGATGGTGGATCTAGGGTTTCGGTTTCGGATGAGATTGCGACTGTGGAGGCTGCTGTGAATGCTCCAATGGGTGAGGCTGAACATGCGTTTGAGGATAAACAGAAGCTCGACCATTGGCTTTGCATTCTTCAAAGTGGTGTCACAAAAATGGGTATGTCWGGCAARCAAAACACGAGTTCAGGTGATTTTTCTTCTAATTCTCATGTCAAGATTGAGTTAATTGATATTGAGGAGGAGGTTAATTATTGGAATTCTTCTATGGTTTGTCATATTTTGGGGGCTAATCCGCCAATTAAGGTGGTTGAGGGTTACGTTAATCGAATTTGGCGCAACTGTGGTGTTGATAAAGTGGCTTTATTGAATAGGGGACTCTTTCTGCTGCAGTTTGATTCACTTGAGAACCGGACTAAGGCCTTGAACACTGGACATCACTTCTTTGATTCTTAGCCATTTATTGTGAAACCATGGACCTTGGACTTAGATTTAACTGCTCCATTGAAAATTGTTCCAATATGGATTAAATTTCCTCGCCTTAACTTGAAGTATTGGGGGSAGCGGTGCTTGAGGAAGCTGGCTAGTTTGGTGGGAGGCTATGTTTAGCTTGATAATGCCACTATAAATAAGGAGAAGCTTCTGTTTGCTAGGATTCTGGTGGAGGTTGAAGTGGTTAAACAGTTACCTGATTCTATATTTTTTGAGAATGAACATGGATGTCTTGTTGAACAATGTGTTGAATATGAATGGCAGCCTATCCTTTGCATTGGATGTCAAGGTTATGGCCATACTTTGGACAAATTTCGAAAAGGTAAGCCTCAAAGATGGGCTCCAAAGGCACAACAAGTGCATCCAGTGCCTGCTGTGGTGCCTCTAGTGGTTCCTGCTTAGGTGGGTCCTCCTCCTGTGGTGGCACCTAGGCCAGTCTCTTATGGGGTTGTGGGGCCTGCTGTTGCTGAGGGTGGCATGGATTTTCAGCTGATAAYTGGGAGGAAGGCTAGTCTTGCTAAGGTGCTTGCTACTTCTCTCATTGTGTCTACTGCAAATGGATTTGGTGCTTTGGGTTTTGGACAAGGTGATGGTGTTCTTTCACATGGTGAAGCTGGTGTGAGGGGGGAGCCCTCTACCAGTAAYGGATAAGGTAATGATCTGGAATACTAGGGGGCAGRATCACATTGCTAAATAAGCTAAAGTGAGAAGGATGATCCATCTCCATGGTATTCAGTTGTGCAACCTCCTAGAATCTAGGGTGAAGCTTCCTAGCCTTGGGAAGGTTTACCTTAATGTGTTTCCAAACTGGTGTTTTTTCTCCAATCATAGCCACCATTATAATGAGGCCAGAATCTTTATGTAGCTCGGTGTTGATGTGTTTAATGGGGACTATTCTCATGTCATTTCTAATGGTGCATTGTAGCGTGACCATTCAAAGCACTAAACAGGCTTTTTTTTGACTTTTGTGTATGCTTTTAATGATGAAGTGGGAGGGAGGCCTTGTGGTCTTCTTGTGTACTTTGCTGTACTTGTGAACTGCTTGGTGTGTGGGTGTGACTTTACTGTTTGCTCCATCTGGATGAAGAGTGGGGGCTCTCCTGTTAGACTCGGGATATTTTCTCTATGAAAACTTGTTTGATTTTTTTAACCTGGAGGAGGTTAATCTTCTGGAGGCTTTATACTTGAACAACAAACAGGAAGGTGATAGGATGTTTCTCAAAGCTTGATAGATTGGTGTAACAGCCTGGTTTCTGTTTTCCTGCTGCTGCTAGACGCTCATTTTCTTCCTGAGTTGATTTGATCATTGATCCATGCTCATTTCTTCTTATCATTCCCATGCTGGCAGGAGCCCCTTTAGATTTCACAACCACATGGATCTTAATCTGCTTTTAGGAATGTTGTGCTTGTGTTTGCCAATGCGGTTATGGCCGTGTAGACCGCGGGCCAACCGCGGGAGGGCTTGCTTGGCTACAATGATGTGTGTGTGTGGGCTTGAGCCAGCAGACCCGCACGTGAGTGTTGGGGAGTGTTGTCGAGTAAGGGGATCGCCACCGTGCCTATTAAGTTAAGCACGGACGCCCGAAACGTTGGTGCCCAAAATATGGCCCTACGGTCCCGATCCAGTAACAGTTCGTGGGTTCGGGACATGGTATGGATTGAATTTGACCCAATCCGCCGCATGTAGTTGGCCTCTACTCGGGATATATTGTCTCATTAACAACGGGGTTGTTTCGCATATCAACTAATTATTGATGAAGACTTACTTAATAAAGTAGCACTTATTGAGGACTAGTCTAAAAGTTACTAAAAGGTTTTCTAGGTAATATATACAATAACAACTACACTGTAAGAAATTGTGTCACTTGATAGTTATCAAGATCTAACACAGGTGCCTAAAAGTCGATTTTGTATCCATGATATTCGTGATTCTCGAAGGATTGCATAATTTTTTGTCGTTTATTATAAAAAAGCAACGAATGCAATACAAAACAATATAATATGTTATACAAATTATACATATCTTACTTGTCGCTGAAACAAACAAATTTGTTAGAAAATAATAAATAAATTGATAGGCTTCGAGTCGATCTGCTAACCAAAGTCAAACAACTATTAGTATTGATGAAGAAAGCGCCTGCGTTAAAAGCTTCTATACACAATGCAAAGAAAAACGTTAGATATGAAAGCGCATTACTGAACGAGGAAAATCGCGAAGGAAATAGAGTTAATGAATGAAAACCCAACAAATGCATGAATGAGACGTCTCAGTATTAAGCTGAATTCAATAAGGGGTTTCTACTTATTTTCTATGGTGGTTGAATTGAAAGACTCGAATGGTATAAATCAAGTAGGAAAGAGGTATAGTTCTGAGTGAGAATACTCAAGAGTTATTACTCTTGATTGTGCTCGTTTATGTTGATCTTTAAGAAAGAGTATAGAAGCTGTATGTTTGCTCGATTTTTAGTGGTGGAGAGTATGAGGAGAAGCAAGAGAGTTGCGAACTAGAATATCTTGTTCCTGAACATCGAGGAAGCAGTGGTAATTTCTGTATAAGAACGGAACAAGACACAATTACACGATCGAGCGCTCTTTTTACGGGATTTGGAGAGCGTATTCATCATTCGGTAGCGATGATTAGAGAGGAAGATGGATATGTGTTGTCCCGTTGGACATTCATATCGGTGTTTAGAAGGGTCACTGATGGTGCGCTGGCGTATATAGAAGCTTGAAGATTCTGAATATTCTGTGAGATTGTTCGCTGATTTTAAGGAGCGTATATTACGCTATGGATGAGAAGAGTATACTTCCTATATAGGCTTACGACTCAGTATTTCATATACGAACTGGAGAACGTCTGTATTTTCTTTTAGGAGTGTGTGTGATAGAGGTGGGCGAAGGCTCGTGTGTGTTATTGTTAGGTTTACAAACGGGAGTCTCCACGACGTTTGACATATAGAGCTATATATATTTGTGTGTTATTAGTGTGTGTAATATATATATGATTCTGATGTATTACCTATGGTATTTGATCTTTGATGATACTCTTTGTGCACTATTATAGAGAGAGATTGATAGGTTGAAGTACAAATACTTGTGATAATTAATGGTGGGACTCAGAAAAATAAGAGAAGTTGCAATGAAAGTGAAATATGTAAGTGGATAGATATGATTCACAGGAACTCGGAGGTGTGTGTGCGATATCTAAGACTTTCAATGTCGAATTCAAGAAAATATTTTGGCAGAGATCTTATTAGTCCTTAAACATGATTATGAGCTTGACTTCACTATTTCGAGATTTTCACGAGTTTCAAATGCGTTTTTTAAGAAACAAATCGATCAGAAAGCTGAAATGTTTCATATCGGTTTCACTTTGGGAGACACATTTTAGGTGTTATAGAGGCCCCACTTTGTGAGTGGAAGAGACAAAGTCTTGTAGCGAGTCAAAGTAATTGATTCGGAGGCGGAGAGCAATGCGAGACGTTTGCACTCTGAGTTAACTTTTGGCGCGCTAATGCAAAACAAGGTTAGTTTTACTGTAGCGTGGTCGTGCGGGGTCAGAAATTTGGTTGCATTGGAGTTTTTTGTTGCGGGAGCAATCCAAACCGGAGAAGGGTGGTAACTGAATTGTTAGCTTCTGGCAGGGAAGAAGATTCAAACCGGAGATGATTGTGCTGCGGAACTTCTGGTGTGGGAGAAAGATTCAAAACGCGAGAGAATGTGTGTCTGTTGGAACTTCTGGCGCGGGAGAAGAATTTTTCCCAAAAACCCGAGAGAAGGTGTGTCTGGGACTTCTGGTGGGGAGTTCAAACCGAGAGAATGTGTGTCTGCGGAATTCTGGCGGGGAAGATTCCGAAACCGAGAGAATGTATGTTGTGGGTAGAGTTCTGGCTGCGTGGAAGATTCATAACTCGAGAGAATGTTATGTGGAATCTAGTGGGGAGAGTTCCCAAACCGAGAGAATGTGTGTTACGGAAATTTGCGTGGGGAGGAAGATTCCCAAATCGAGAGAATGTGTATGTGGAAATTCTGGTGCGGGAGAAGATTCCAAAACCCGAAGTGTGTATGCGGAATTTCTGGTGCGGGAGAAGATTCCAAAACCCGAGAGAATGTGTATGCGGAATTTCTGGTGYGGGAGAAAATTCCAAAACTYGAAAGAGTGTGCTTATGTGGAATTTCTGGYGCGGGAGAAAATTCCAAAACCCGAAGTGTGTAAAGGAGCTGTTGCGTATAGCGAAGAATGCCTTATAGCCGTGTGTAGGCAAGTGCATGTAAGATGGGCCCTAGCCTCTTGTAGAGGTGGTGTAATGTGCAATGTAATGTGTTTGTGAAGGATGCGTATGCATGATGATGTATATAGACTTAATGCATGATGGTGTTTATGAAGTGCTTATAATGTCTACATGTGTAATGCATGTTTGACCTTAGATCTAATACATGAAATGACCAAGGAAATTGACTATTGCTAAGATGCTTTTGGATTGCGGGATGGAGCCGTCTCAAGCCCCCATTCGAGCAAAGGCGATGCTTGTAATTGCAAGTGAGCCCCCGACCCATGGGGTTTAGGTGTATGGGAATGGCTTAATTTGTGGTGTTGATGGTTGGCTTAGTGGGCGAGCCCCCAGCTTGATCGAGGCTGGGRCAATGGTTGATGRAGTAAGGTAAGGCTAGTGAATTTTGTGGAGTCATGGGTCTTGGCTTAGCTTTTTTAGGGTGGTAATGGTAAGGGATGAGGTATTGGGATGTGATTTTGATTTGCCCAAATCGGTGACTTGAGCTGAAAGCCGCATGAGGAGAGAACATGGAGAAAATGCTGCAATGCGATGCTCTGAGGAGGATGCATGATGATTGCTACAGATAGATAGCCTAAGGAAGAGTTGAGGAGAGCCCCTTAAGGCGTATGAAAGGATAGGCCTAAGGTTAAAGAAAAGACAAGGCTAAAATTTGTGACTAAGAGTAAGTAAATGGGGAATTGATGTGGTTGGCTAGATGATGTAGGTTCAAGCTCGAGTCTATGTCGGGTGCTATACTAGGAATTTGTGCTTCTAGCTTTAAGAGAACCAAACCAATAGAGAGGTGGTGTTAATCTTGGTAGATGAGCTTCAGGGGGGGTGATTGATGGTTCGATTGCGGCTTAATTTTTTAGAATTGTACAGGAGGCTGCGATGTTGCAAAGGTTCTCATGGGGTTGTATAACAAGGGAACTGTGTCCTGGGTTTCCTCCTTTTTTGTTTGGATACTAACTTAGTTTATCATTCTGCATTGTATGAGTTCTCCGAATTGCTGGGTACCTTGGTCTTCCCATGTATGAAGTTGCATTCTTGTTTTTTCTCTGTTTTAACTAAAGATTTAATATTGAAGTTCATACTCATTATCGCTTTACTCATAAAGATTAAGATCAGGCGAGTAGTATTAGTAGGATTATCATTTAGTGATTTTTTCTCCTCATGCTCACGTTGTTTTGAACAGAAGAATGGAGTATTTATATGAATTCGGTTTGATTATATTATAGTCATTCTCCACTTCTAAGTGGGGGTGGAGTTATGGTGAAGTAAGGATGGAGAAGTGCAAGATTTTATCAGAATATTTTTGTTTACTGATACGTGGTTTTGGAAACTTTACCAGAATTATATACTAGTGTATTAGTCAGTTTCTTAAAGTTTCTGTTTTTCATAAATATAGTTCAGATTTTTGTTTTATATACCTGTTTTTTATTCTTGTATTATTTGAAAAGTTTTTTCTTATTTAAAGATTTAGTTTTGTTTTTTTTTGAAAATTCAAAGATAAGTTTTATTAATCTTTTCAAACTAGATAGAATTTTAGAAGTTTTTTGGATTTATTTTCACTGTTTATATCACTAATATAATTATTAGGATTTTTCATGATGTCTATAATTTTTAGGACATATTTGATGCTTTCTCCAAGATCAGTTCTTGATGATCAGGTTTTCTTCAAGTTCTCGGATTTGAACCTTCAAGGTTTGTCTAATGGAATGAGATTGCAGTTTTGATTTCATTTATTTTACTTTATGCTGCTTTATATGGGCTTGTATTAATGCTTTGATTTCTTTTTTAATATCCTTGTTAGTTCATTAATCTGATCATCTAAACTTGCAACATTAGCACATAAGTTTGTCTAGTTTGTATAATAAATTAAGGGTACTTTCCTTTTTGTGATGAATGCACTTGGCACCTCTCAATTGGTTAGGAGCATACTAGATGCAAAACTTCCTAGATGAAAATGTAACATACTATAATCTAGTGATATAATAATGAATCTTTTGAATAAATATCTATGATGCAATGTAATGTGCAATCTACTCTAATGATACTGTACTAAATAGACTTACTATTTACGTTCTTTATGTGACAATTCAAGATAGAGTATATTTCAATTGGGAGTTTGAGTTTGTCTGTCTTCCTTTTGTCTTATAATGAACAAGCATGGCAAGTATCACATAACGCCAACCTAGGAAGTAAGATTTTAGGAACTGATGATAGATTATGGTTTGACTTTGGTATGCTGGTCATCAAAAATCAAATATTGAGAGCAAATTTAGACACACCCCTATTATTTAAGAAACATGATAAGGTCGTGAAGTTCAATCAGAAGAAGAAAATTCCAGTTACGAATGTTAGATTGCATAGCAATTATATTGTTGATCGGAAGTGGGATTAATTCGAGATAGTTGTTAAGTGTTAAGGGTCGGGAGGTGATGATCGGGGTGGATATTCATGGGTTTGATTCTGCTATTTCATTTCTTTCATGGATGGACTCGCCCATGACTGTATGCTTAGTGCAGGCTAGCTTGTTCTTTGTAGGATTTCATTCGTGGATCTGTGATCTGTTTTTCATGAAGTCTTGAGTTCAGTTTCTCCATATGATCTTGTTTTCCGAATGAAGTTGTTTTTTCAATTAAACATTTTGATTTATTAACTTTGTGCAGAGAGATCTGAAGAGAAAACAGAGAAGGAAGGAGTGATTTGGTTCTACTGTTCTTAATGTTCTGCTTATTATATCTCTGATGATCCTCCAATGATGGCAGGAATATTTTTATTGTTTTTGCTTAATTGACGAGTAAGATCATTTTCTTTGCCACTATGAGCATTCTGTTCACCTTTTTTCATTGCAGTCTTTTCTGGAAGGTGTCTTTTTCTCTGTTTTTTTTTTCTTTTTTGAGTACTGCTAGTATTTCTCTTCTTAGGGGTTTTAATTCAGTTCTTCTCTTACCCATATCTCAGTTTCAAACTTCTCTTTCTTCCTAGTTTCTCCTAATTATGACTGCTTTAGCTTTGTTCTCTTTTTACAACGCTGGTCTTTCATATCCACAAGGCTTGGGTTAGGTTTTTGTTGAACAGTGTTGGGTTTGTATTTGAGGATTTCATGATTAAGGATATATCTAAGAGTCATAGTAAGTGCATATCCTTAGTTTGGAAACAATGGTTTGTGTTGATCATGAGAGAGGAGTGGATTGAATTTGTTTTTAAGGAATAAATAGTATCATATGATTGTTCACTTTCTTTTGAGGGAGGTATTTGCAAAAAGTTAAAAAGGCCATTTTTGGTGTGGTGAAGATTGTGTGGTAGTGAGAAATCAATATTTTATTACGAATACATTGTTTTATTTATTTCATCATTCGAACATTCCTACAAAGTCTCTTTTAACGTTACTTATAACAATTTGGAAAAAAGATACTAAATACATAATTTACTATTTTTTGTCTTATTAGTATGGTTGGAGTCCTTTGGCATGGTGGAAATATTTATGGTCATTTGCAAAATTATTCCGTCTTAATATATCCTTGTTAAGTGGAAAAAGAGGTTACAAGCAACTCGTGCTGTATGGTATGTATGTAACGAATCGACTATTTCAATGTTACCATCCAGTTTATCAAGAAGGAGGATGTATTTTCAACTGTTTTCAATTAGTTTTTTTGTGAGCGATTTGTTTTTGAGAATTGGAGACCACGTTCACCATTTTCTTCATTCTTATTCTTAGTTGATAATTTCTTTGGAAGGATCCTTCTGGGTTTATTGGTGGGAGTGAGTGGGGTGTGATTTGTGGATTTGGAGGGCATGGTGCATGGGTGAATTTCATGGGTGTTCGGTGGGGTTGAGTGTTTGTGGGGGTTTGATTGAGTTTTTTTGGTATGAGGAGGGTGTTAGGTGATTTGGGTATGTCTTCATAGGAGATGAAGGACGGTGACAGAGGGTAGCGTGGTCCCCGCCCTCTTGAAGTATTTGTGAGGTATTATGAGGGAGTGTGTTTATGTGTGGGGTTAAAGTGTTTTTTTGGGTATATGATTGTTTTCATTTAAGCTTATTATACTATGAACTTCTTGGTAAAATATCTTAGTATTGATTTGAGAAATATTGGTTTAGGGAGATCAGTTTTTAGATCGTTTTTTAATTAAACTAAAAGAATTAATTTTTAGAGGATAAAAGTGTTGGATTTATTTTTCAGCTGCAAGAGAGATTAAAGTGTAGGGATATTTATGAGGACTCTATCACGAAAGCATTTGGCCTTATCATGTTTTTACAAGGTATTAATCTGATTGCTAAATTATTTCTGAATATAAAGGGAGATTTGCTGCACAGATCAAATATATGTAATAGTTTCAACCATGGTTGTGCATGAAATTTGTAGTGAAATTTAATGTTTAAGAAAATACTGGGCTGAGTGGTTCCTGCTATATATGGCTGATTGAATGATTGTCTCCTGCTAGTCTTTCATGTTCTTCGTTTTAAAGGTTTTCGTGAGTCTATATTTCATTTGATATGTCAGTATGGATTCGTCTGTCTGGAGGCGCCAGCTGAACGAACTTAAGAAGAAAGGCGCATCCTTTTAGTGCTGTCTGATGATAAAGAACCGCCTTTGTTCTCTAAGCCCTCGTGTCTGGCCCCCTTCTAAGCCGTTCTTCTTTCGGTTCCTTTGCTTTCTGTTTCAATAGACTAACTGTTTGGTTTCTCTCATATTTTTCCTTGACTTTTTCTTTTGTCTAACTTTTTTTTTCCTTCTTTCAGTTTCAAGGATTCACCTTCTACTTTCTTCGATCTTCCTTGGATCGTCTCTCTGCGATACTCTGGCATCGCTGTTTGGCTTCAGTCTGATCTAGTTCTGTCTCTCTTGCTTAAATGTACTTGAATCAGTCATGCGATTCATTCCAAGCCCATGCTTATGCAAAGACTATGCCCAACGAAAGGAAGTTGAGGAGACTTATGACAAAGGGGCGAGTAGCACGTGGAGTGGAAAAGGGCGAGTGAGTGGCAAAAGAAGCAGTGCAAGTGGGATGGCGGAAAGAAAGATTGAGTTGGGCTTTTATTTCTTTAGGCTTTTTGGAGCTGGTTGCCTATTTTATTTTTAGTTACTTATGTTATATGAATTAAAAATGTTAATAAAAGTGTTTATTGCTTTACAATTTTTAAATTGTTTGTTGTTTTTTCCTTGCTTTTGAATTAATGAGGAAGGAAAATGCGGTCGGGCGAAGTATTATTAATGGGGCGTGGTCCGCCGCGGCACTTAAAAGAATTGGCCCTAGCTGCGTATCCATGTGGGAATCAGCGTCCCCTCGGCTCATGTAGTTTCATAATGGTTGAAGGTGAAGGTAGGTGTTCAACGGCTTTTTGTTGGATTAAAGTATTATTTCTTTATGGTCCTGGTGGATTGAGGCTTTTGCATCGTCGCCATTTATCTATTATCATCCTCACGGCCCTCGCGATAAGGAATGTTCTTGGACTATCGTGCGTGTTGGATGCCCATTTGGACGAAACTTGCGCAGCGTAGGTCTAAACATTTTTGCCTCAATGCCTTTACCGCAATCACACTGTCCTTGATCGTTAGAGGGGCTTAACACCTTTGTTGAAATCGGCTCAGTGATCTTATGTTGTAGTTTGCACATTGTTTAAGGCGGCGAGGGGGTTGCATCCAAAGTGTGAGTTCGTCATATCTCTAGCAGGGACCCTCGTCGTCCTATCTAGGGGACTTGGCTTTTCGAGGCAGCATATGCGGAGTGTGAACTTCTAATTCACTTGGCCTACTCCTTCTGTTCGCATAAACCAGTGAGTACGGGTGTATCCCGGAGGTCGAATTGAAGTTCGGATTCAGCCAAAGAGCAAAATGGGAGTTGTTCGGGGCAATCCTTGTAGTTCGTCATTTTGACGGCGATGATAGTCTTCACATTTTTTGTTTGGCTGGCCTCTAGCAGCTCCGTTGGTTTTGCGGCCGATACGGGGGAGGATCCGATGATGCTGGATTTGAGCTTGGGCAATCACTCAGCGCACTCTTTCTGGAGTGTGTTACGTTGTCGCTAATGATTTCATGTGGCACTCCAAAACGCAACAATTTTTGTCTCATGACTTTGCCATGTTTAGCTTGAGTGAGTAGCAAGGAGGGCTGGCATTCAGCATTTTGTGAAATAGTCGCGCAATCCCGTGCACTAGATAGATATGCCCACCCTTGTCCTGGAGGGGTAATCTTTCCATTATGTCAATACGCCATGTGGAAAAATGGCCAAGGGAAGTGAAAGTATATAGAGGATGGAGGTGAATGGATGAAAGGTTGGCAATTCTTTTGGCCGTGTGCACTTCTGACATAACGTCGTATCGCGTCCTTTTCCATGGTTATTCATATAGAGGGGTGATGTTTCTGCTTGGGGGGCCAACATTTGCGCTGCATAATGCGTGCCCGCAGCACCGCTGCGCATGCAGTTATACTCACATGATTATCTTTGCTTCTTCTTGAGTGAATGGCAAGGCAAAGAGGCGCATTGGTGGATGTGGTGGTGGTGTGGATAGCCTTTTTGTGCATTCCCCTTCGTGGGTGTAGCTGTTTGGATCCGAATGCTTAGGGCTTTTGTGCTTTTTTCGAGG
>SNQN01002173.1:52569-75054 GCA_008642245.1 Bassia scoparia | reverse complement strand
AGATAATAAATATAAAAGTTAGACAAGGAAAAAAACTAATATTCTTTAAAAGAATTATATGTTCAACAAGTAGTCAATCTTAGAAATATGTTAGATAAAAATTATTTTAAAAATGTAATCTTAACAAAAATATTTAAGTGTTAACCGTACAATACAATACGGAAAATTAATGCTAGTAATTGTAATAATCAACTAGTTAAGCGCCCGTGGCGATGCATGGTAGTTACATAAATTTATTCATGAAAACTGTAAAAAAAAAAGTAAAAATAAGTTTTGTAAATTTAATATTGTCAAGATTGAATCTAAAAATGATTGTGTATTTATAGATATTAATGTTTTATACAACTATTATGGAATTGGTTATAACACGGGTCCTAATAATTATGTTATTGCACAAACCATTTAGTCCATGAGACCCCGTGCATTTAACCAGGGACCCGTAGCATGAAATCTAGTCCAGGGATCCCATGCACGGGTCCCAAATTCCGAATCAAATTTACCAATTGTGTTTTATAAAATTAATTATGAAATATTGTATGTATAGTACGGAATAATAATATTATCCAATAATAAAAGATATCACTGTTGTCAAATTTCGCTTAAAATAAAATAGCGTTTCCGTTTAAATGTCTCATATTATATTGATTGATATTACAATTTTATAAATAATTATAAATTAATCATATTGAACGAAGAATCTTCTAGAATTAAGTAAAGATATGTAATTTACTATGTTTTAGCTAATAGATTCAAATTAATTATTCCGATGGGCGTCATTTTTTTAGTTTCCGAGTTTACATTTTGGGGATAGTTTTCAATTAGTATTCCAAACAAATCTAAAGATAACCTTTTTTTAAACTTTTTACCCTATATTTTATTTACTTCTAACATTATGAATTACTCATTTCTATTAATTTTAAATTACATTACCAGCAATCTATTTACCAATTACCTTTTCCCTCAAAAAATTTTCACCTCACAACAATATATTTACTCTTACCGAATACTCAATTATTTTATTCAAAATTAATTCAACTATTTATCGCAAACTCAATCAACTCTCTTAAACACCATCGCCAAATGGGTTCTTGGTAACAGTGTCAATTTAAAAAACGGAGGGTATGTTAGTATAAAATAAGTTTTTTTAAAAAGAAAAAAAGTTCCAATTAAATATGTGTAGGGGTACTTTTGTACTCCCGTCATTGACTAAATTCATGTCACAAAAGTAATTCGTACTATTCATTTAGTAGTAGGAGAATCTTTTAAAACTTCCATCAGTACATAGAGAGAGTAATCAAATCTGTGTTTTAGAAATTAGATTCCACATGTTGAATGTAAAAAATTGAATTACGATTGTCAGTTTTGTGTTTTTTATAAAATATTAGATAATTATGTATTGTATCAGTTATGGAGTAATAATATGTGATTATGATATTAATAAAAGATATGTCTTTGTCTAAATTTTGCCTAAAAATGAATAGCTTCGTTTAACTGGTGTTATTACGGAGTATATGATGTGATACTTACAATTTTATAAATAATTATAAAGTCGTATAGTTGATAAGAAGAATCTGTCTAGAATTAAATAAAGATATAATTTACTATTTATAGCTAATATATTTTAACTAATCATGTATATTAAATTAATTTTAAAAATATAACAAGGGAAATAAGTTTGGAGGGAATTGTTAATGAGAGAATGCCACGTGACCATTTTTGATTTCTGCTTTAGTATACTAGTTAAATCAGAATGTCATACAGGAATTCGGATACTATTCAGCAAGAAAGAGTATTAATCATGGTGCTCTAGAATTTAGCATCCAATTTTAACTGTATAAAATTGATTTGACGATTGCAATATGTGTTTATAAAATTATTACGATAATATTGTAATTGTATAGTCACGCCGGGGTAATAATATTACTCGTATGAAATAAAAGATATGTCTTTGTTCAAAATTTTTTTGCTTAAAAAAATTAATAGGATTTCGTTTAATTGTGTTACTTCCGTATATTATATTGATTGACATTACAATTTTATAAATAAGTATAAATCGTATAGTTGATAAGAAAGAAACTTCCCTAGAATTAAGTAAAAAGATAATTTATTAGCTAATAGACTTAATTAATCAGTTTATATACACGGAGAATATAATTTACAAAAAAAGTTTTGGAGGGAAATTTTTTTATATGAGGAGTGTACTTTTGTTTTCGCTTAAAGATATTATTTATTTAGCTTTAGAATTTTTAATTAATAGTTATTTAAGTAATTTAAAAAAAAAAATGTTTTGGAGGGAAATTTTTTAAACCATGGGGCTTGCCATGCTTGGACACTCTGATTTTGCTTAGTATTAGTAGTTATGATTTGATTGTATATATGTTTATTCTTACTTACTGTGTTTATATAATATAAAATTATATCTATCTATGGGAGCATCAATCAATCATTAATATTGATATGAAGGGCGCACGACAAAGGGATATAGATGTGATAATTGAAAAAATAAGATGGATACATAAAAGGAATAGGAAGGTAACCTAAGTTATTATTGTTTTCTTTTGAATTTATTTTAAGAGGTAAATTTGTCTGCAAGAAAGACCTTTAAAATAATTGGGTTTAAACAACCTGAAAAAATATATTGCTTAATAAAAGCCTAATGTACTATTTGTAGTGTTCGACTATCAGACTAACCATTTTTTTAGGCGTTTGATTTCCACACAATTTTACTAATTAGACTACTCTCATATTCCTCTACTTTATCCCTAATCTAGTCTCCTCAACCTCACTCAAAAACCACATCAACACCCATCAAAGTCACCAAACAATCTCATAGGGACTCAATGGGCATGTGTTTTCTTGAGCGAGTCGCTCGGGCCCTCCTTTTTGTGAGGTCCCACACGTTTTTCGAAGTTTTTTTAAAAAATCATATTTTTACCGCATTTATTAAAATTAATATATATCACTTAATATTTGGTATTTACAATGACCAAAAGAGCGAGCGAGCGTTTTATTAGATTTAATTAATTTGTACTTATTATGAAGGAATTCCGTATTTATAATTTTTTATTTTCAAAATATCATCTATATATTCTCTCCTTTTATTTAGAATATACATCAAACTCCAAATTAAAAACTCAATTCTAACACTCATCAAAAATAGTTTAAGGCTAGCGTTCAAATTTTTATCCCCATGTACTCTTCTTAATAAATTCACAATCAAACTTAGGCTATTTCATCTAGTTTTAATTTATTGTTCTCCCTTACAATGTTCAACAAGAGATGAAGTAGTTTCAATAAATTAAAGCAAATTGTATAGGTTGATTAAGTGAAGAGAATGTGGTTCTTCACATATTTTACAAACTTTATTTTTTAAGTCTTTCGTCAAGATCCAAAAATGTACCAAAACAACATTAATAACATCTTTCATCTCTTAACTCTCTCTGACAGACATCCCTCAATCACTTCTTTCTCATCCATTCTTCTAGTGGAGATACTCGAAGTTTTCTCTTCAGCTCTTTTTCATTTGATGTATTGGGTTCAAAATGTGAGTGCATAACTCATATGTGTGACATATTTCAAAACCTGTCTCTTTAAATAGGGACACATTCAAAACCCGTCTTCTAATATGCTTTTACATATTACGTAAATTATGCCATTGAAGTATCATGTGTACTTGCGCGTTAATAGTTAAGTTGAAAGTTCCTGCTTGGTGATTTGAGGTCACAAGTTCAACTGCCTAATAAAGTAGTGATTAATTTAATCCGACCTATAAATTTATAGACTAATTTTTAGGGAATTTTTTCCCAAACGTTGAATTAGGCACAATGATTTTTGTAGAAACGAAATATTAACCGATAGCCCCTAGGGTCCCATATAGCGACGGATTTTGACTGCTTCTTCGGGCAGATCTTTAATGAACGCCTTTATTAGTTGACTAAATGAACACTTGGTATATACTTGACCGTGCCAAAGAACGATCCCGATATTAAATGACAAGTAACTTGGTTAATGAGTATTAGGAGTTTTTAATGTTAGTGCTTTATTCCGTTTTAATTTAGATGTTACTACTTTTCTTTTTTGGGGTGTTTCTGGATTAGATTCACACATGTTAGCTACAATATACTTTTTAACTACAAATTTTATCCTGATACCCTTACTTTATATAAATTAAATCTAACTATAGGTTAATGTTAAGTATCGTCTGAATTTTTTCTAATCTAAATTTTTTCTTATCTGACTTTTCTGATCTGATCTGAATTGAGAATTTTCCAGATCCTTGTCTGATCTGATTATCAAATTTTAACTGAATCTAACTGATCTGAACTTTTTAATAGTTGTTTTTTTTTATTGTTTTTAGTATTGTTCTGATCGATTCTGATTTTTCTTATTTGAGTTATGATCTTGAACTGAAAGTTCTGCATCTTAGTCTAATCCTATAGCTGAACATCTTATTTTTAAATGAAGCACTGAGTGCTTAAATAAGTTGAATTGAAACAAGTCTTAAAATTATACTAATTCAAATATATATCCTAATTAAACTAATTAGTAATTAGATATTATTCCTAGTAACTAACCCATCACTAATGAAATTGCACCACGACAAACCACCAGGCCAATCACAACCACGTAGACCAAGATCGAAATTGCAAAACCCACTGCGCCCAGACCCAACTGCCACATGCCAACACAAATGAAGACACACCCCACAACCACCCAGCACATCTCACTACTGTTTGAACTAAACACCCAAATCACAACCCTAAGTTTCGAAATTTTGGTAAAAATGTGTTCGATTTTTTTTTTTTTGAAATCTTCCAAATTGGTCTTTGGAAATATTGGCAAAAACTATTTGAAATCTTGCAAAATTGCTTTGAATCCCTGTTCGAATCATTCTCCTCTTGATTAATTAGGATTAAGGATTTTCGTATTTAATCAATTTCTATTTCATGCTCATTTTTAGCTTCGATTTTAATTTGGAATTTTTCAATAGATTTGGATTTGATTCGTTCAATTGATTTCAAGTAATACATTTCATTTTTCATATGTTTCAATATCAATTTCTGATTTTGATATTCGATTTCGTTTGTTCGATTTCGATGTGTTGTGGTTGTGTTGGCACATATGGTTGGTGGTTGGTGGTGGCTATGGGTTTGGTGGCTCTGTTGTGGTTTGTGGGTTAAGGGGCATCCGCATAAGGGGTTTTGTCATGGGGTTTGGTTTTGGATTTTGAGGATTTTGAAAATCAAACTATTAATTAAGTGGTAGTAGTTTATGGAGGTTGAGAAGTTAGGCGGGCGTTGAAAGCAGTAAATGGTTTATCATTGGTGAGAGTGGAATTTAAAATGGAGTATTGATTGTAAAAATAAAAAAACAAGAAAAAATAAATGGACATTGAGGATAAAGGAGCCAACATGCGCTGTGCGGCGGGTGTATAGGGTCCTTGATAAACCCCTAAATAGGTTGAATTATGTTAGTGAAGAGGTTTGTTATGAGATGAGGTTGTATATAAATATGATATGACATTAGTTCAAACCCTAGAATTTAAACTATGTGGATGCCGCTAACTGCGGTGATTGGTTGGTGTCGGTTGACTGCGGTGGCTAAATGTTTGTGGTAGGTTGATTGGTGGGTTTGGTGGTGAGTTGACTTTTGGTTGGTGATTGGGTGATTGGGTTTGTGGTTTAATTAATTGTTTATTTTATATAATTAATTTCTTTAATAACATTTCCTTATTTGGCTAAAAAAGAGTGTAAACAAGACTAACAACTAAAAAAACCAGAGGAAGTATATTTTTAATACGTTTCTATACTCCTGTTTGAAGAACAAAAGTTTTTTCTTAAAAAACTGTAAGTGTGGAACAATAATTTTGCTACTTAATGAAGCATAGAACCTGAAGATGAGACTTCCCTAAGGGAGGAACCTAGGAACATAAAGAAGATGAAAACTAAATCTGAAAGGCAAATACAGGTATGTTGTTCTAGAACAAAACCAAAAAATGATATCGCGCAAATCGATTATTCAGACATCTTAATTAAAGAAGCTATAACATAAATCATGACACTAAATGATGACAATCAGAAATATGATTCCAAGCTGATAATACCAATCCATCTTTTTCATCAAACACTATGCAAAACATTCATGTTTGTATTTTGTTCACATTGTTAGGTAAGTACTTTTACATGAACTAATTGAAATTATATGCAAATTTCAAATACTATACTGATTGAATGATTTGACAACCAGATCTTAATTCAATCACTTGTTAAAAATACTAAGTGCATTGAGTTGGCCAATATTGACAAACTAAAAGCCAGTGAACCAACTCCTACTATCTACATACGTATAAGAAATATGTCTCCAGCCATTACACACATCCTCAAGTCTAGAATTTTTGCATGCAAATTAAGTTTGAAACTTATCGAATAATAATCTTCATATAAAAGGAAATAAATTGGGTAATTTCGTAGTCGTATCTTGAACTCTAGCCTTATGAAACAGTATATGAACCCAACAACCAATCCCAAGATCCCAAACTCCCCCAACCATATTTGCTAGAGCCACAACATGGAAACGTCCCTAACTTTTACCTCCAATCATAAAAAAATCCTAAAACATGTCTATTATTTAATGATACTTTGTCCCTAACGAAGGACATAATAATTACACAACTATATATTATATCATAATAATAAATAAAACTAAAACAGCATGGAAGTGGTTTTCCTTGAGACAACTTGGTAAAGTCTTATGCTACCTAAAACTCCAAAAGCAGTCAATATAATGGCTCCAATCGTAGCATAATACATTTCAGTTATTATGGTTGTGTTGTCCATGCTCACTGCTATGCTCCCCCTCCTTTTTCAAACTTTCTATTCTCTCCATTATTTAGTAGTCTTTAATGCAGATCGATTATTAGAACTTCAAGAACAAGCCAAGGATAAGCTTCATTTTTTTTTGCATTATTTTATTTTTTTATATTTTTTTTTTGTATTGTAGCTAAATCATAGGCACCTACTTTTCGCATATCTTCTCCCTTATCACTTTCATATATTTTACATGAAAAGGCTTACAACAACATGGGCCTATCGTATACGATGAAGATAAGTTTAAAAATCAAATAAAAATTAAAATTTAAACAAAAATACGTACGCTTGACTTTTTATTTAACTCTACAACATAATACCAAAAGTAGATGTACTCTCATCGTTACATTTTAAAACTTGGAACAATTGACGATTATTGTTATGAGAGGTAAAATATTCAATGATATTTCAAGTAAAGGACGTAGTGGAGGATCACCAAATGACCTGCATCATTTCTATTCTAGCATTCAACGTCATCGAAATATTTTATAAACATAAATTTCAGAATTGAATAAAAGAATTACTTAATCACCTTTATTACCTTTCTTACTGTTCAATGTTATCCATACAAATACTTATACCTCATACTGCACTTTCTAATAAATATACACTAATGCAACGTAAGCTGGCCAACTATCGATAAAAATTTGACTAATGAATGCAAGTAAATAAAAATCGAGGGAAACATTCTCTATACACAATCGAAATCATGTATAATGTTTTGACATCGTATCAATAATGCACTACCTCCCTCCGTTCCTTGAAGTTCATGTTGGCCAGACCCGTGGGTATGCTTCACATAAGCTCACAGAGTGAATGAGACCGACTCTTGTAATAACTACAAATGTATAGTATAAATATAGTATGTGGGTCTTTTTTGATTTACGTAATAATGAATATATTATTAATATTCAATTGTTATGACATTTTTTCATGTGTAACTAAAGATATAAGACGATACAAACATGCATTCGGGAACGTATGATAGTAACTGGCAGTGGATCTCATTGGATTAAGCAGAGGGAGTGACCATTTTTTTAGTAAAATATATTGAATAGTGATAGTAAAGATTTATCAAGGGAACTCCTATAACAATCATATTATTATAAGGTAAAGAAGTTAACAAGCTCCTCAAACTTTAGATAATTATAATCGATTGACTGTATTTATATACGAGTAGTAAGATATGATATTTATTAGTGTTCTTTTAATGATTTTTTTTAAATTATTGATGATATAATTTTTAGGATATACTTCGTAGTTGTTATCTAGTATTTTTTTTTTTTTTTTTTGCAATTAAAAGTACTTATTCATTACCAGAAATAAGAGGATACAAGGGAACTAGAAAAGGCAAAGAAGAGATCCCCACCTTCTAGGAAGGTGGGACCAAAGCTAAGCCTGTATAGAACCCCACATAAAACCCAACATACAACCAAAAATAGAGATACTAAGCCCTACACGCCATTTGAAAAAGAATACAAGCAAGGATAGTACTACTAGGCTTAGTATTGTGTCGAAAAAAAGGGAATTTCTATAAGTCCAAATAGCATAAACACATTCAATGAAAGCACGCACATAAAGTCTACTAGAAATGCTTGTCCACTTAGAAASCTGAATCGCGATCATCACCTCCTGCTACCAAGGCAAACTAYACCGAACACAACCAATGGAGAGTAAGACCTGCTACCAAATACAATTAGAAACACAACAATCAAAGAACAAATGGCTCACAGACTGAAGTCGAGAGTGACATAGTGGACATAAACCAGAGATCCCCGAGTTCCAAAGTCGAATCTTATCACATGTGCTTAACCTATTAAGAAGAGCTAACCAAAGAATGAAAATGCTTTTTGGGCTAGCTGGATTGTTTCAAACAAGCTTCCTTTATGGTACCTTAGGGGCTTGAGGCCAATGATAAAGATACAACTTATGAATGGACAATTAACCATGATCAAGAAATCGAGTCCAACCACAACAAGCATCAATAAGCCTCCTACATTTCATAATCTTCTTTAGAGCCCAAGAACTCTTGTTAGGAATAGTAGCCTGCCAAAAGGGTTGCCTTTTGATATAATAATTGTGTACCCAACGAACCCACAACTTATCACTCTTATTTGCAATGTCCCACAACGGTTTAGCAATGTCCCACAACGGTTTAGCAATAGCCATTTTATTTCATAGAACAATGAGAATGATATTCCATCTACCATAAACTCTAGGTAGGGACAAATGATTCCAGGCAACCAATGCTTTACTACAAGGATTGAGCTTACCAGTCAAAAGAAAACACAACAAATCCCCTCTAGCTCACGCAACACCTTCTTAGGCAGAACAAAAATTGGGGACCAATAGGTTTGCATATACCAAAAAGGACCCCTTTTACCAGTTGCAATCGCCCTACATAAGAAATGAARCGAATGGTGTTATCTAGTATTTTTATTTTTATTTAATATATAGTTTTTTTTTCATTTAATTTAATATTTTTTTGGATAAATACTAGATAATAGGTAAATTTAGTTTAATATAATTTTTATTAGAATTATGATATCATCAGTGTTTTTTGCAAGAATTTTTTTGATGAGATGTCACCACATAAGCATTAATTGCATCAATAATTTTCTGCTTTATTAGTATTTAGATAAGTTTTACTAATAAGATTTATGGAGTATATAGAAAGATATGATATAGTTGTTATTTAATCTAAATACTAATAAATCAAAACATGGTTGATGTCATCAATGCTTACCCTGGCAGCCCGACTCTAAAGAATTATCCCAACCAATAGCATTGATGACCTCATAAAAAATTATTTTTAAAAAAATGACAACTATATGTCAACTCATTCTATCTTAAATTAAATCTAAAAAAAATAAATACAATTCAATTAAAAACTTAAAAAATTGTATCTCATCTCACTTTATTTTAAATTAATCTTAAAATAACAACAACTATTTAAAAAAAAACCACCTGCCTATATCCTATCTAGAAAAACATCAATATATCCCATCAAAACTAATATAAAAAATCAAATAATCTAATCTAAAAAAACAACAACTATTATGACATCATAAATAAATTTTAAATTTGACTTTTAAATTATATATTAAAAAAATTAATCTAATTACACAAATAATATATCAATTTCTAAATTCAACAACTATATCCTATGAAATTGATGTAGGTTTATCTTTACCTTTTAAAAAATAAATTTACGTTTATCTTTAAAACATTAAATTATTTAATATTTCTTATCTCATTGTATTTAAAAAATTACAAAATCTATTAGAAACCACCACTATATCCTAGCTCGTATCTTACTATTAAATCAAAAATTATATATAAAATTTAAATTTATAAGAATTACATAACATGAATAAGAAAACATAAGACCATAACAACTGTTATCCTATCTAATTTCCACTTTAACTTTGTTCTAAAAATTAAATTAGTGTTACTATAAATAGTTTTTTTTTTTTGAAATCGTGCATCGCATGGAAACTAAGCTACGAGTAGTTTAATTTATACAAACCTAATTATCGTTTTAATAAAAATAGAGTGTGATGGATATGCTTTGTTATTATTTAGATTATTTTAAAATATAGTGAGATTGGATATAGTTGTTGTTTTAAGATGAGATATAGTGTTTTGTTTTAATAGTTGTTGTTATCTAGATTTAGTTTTGTACAGGTTAAAATATTCAGTTGATTTTGTTATCAATATTAGGTAATAGGAGTTTGACTAGCATGACCAGACACAGTTGAGCAGAGTAAACAGTATTGATCATGTTACAACATCCTTGAGTATGTTAATCTGGCGATGACACAGAAGCGTCAAGGAGATATAGTTGGGAGATAGGAGATGACATAAGCAAGAACGACCCAGAAGGAGAAGCCCATTAGACATCCAATTGATCTTTAAAATCAGAAGGACAAAGGACAAGAGTTCAATGCAAGATGGCATCAAATAACCGCCACTTAGAAGATAACCGTCATAACCTCTTCACACGATTTGCATCACTCATTGCCTATAAATAGACGAAGCCAAATCAACAAGAACAAAGAACAACAAACACAATCAAATAAACATCTATCTTTCTTAGCACTTTTACTGCCTTTCCTTAGTCCACTTGAAATAGCGCAGTATAATTTAGCTTAGCGTAGCTTAGCATAGCATAGTTCTCTCATGGATCAATAGATTGTTATTGCGTTTTCCCATTGTGGTGAACATGGAGGGTAATTTCATCCTCCTGTA
Organism: Bassia scoparia; assembly: GCA_008642245.1. Classification (NCBI taxonomy): domain Eukaryota; kingdom Viridiplantae; phylum Streptophyta; class Magnoliopsida; order Caryophyllales; family Amaranthaceae; genus Bassia; species Bassia scoparia. The sequence continues at coordinate 63,937 of SNQN01002173.1, read as the reverse complement.
ATACAGTTGTAGTCTGACCTATCGTTACTTTTATAATGGAAGGTTTTATTCTCTTTCAATCTTGTTTGTCCTTAACTTTAGTTTCATTCCACATTTGGTTTATTACTATTCTTACGCTATCTTTCAAACATTCTTTTCGTCGTTTATGCCCTTAGGAGCCATTTTAATGTTAGATAGGTTATCTTTATAATCAGTAACTAGAGGGTAACCCCCTACCGAACCAAAAAAATATTGGGCGGTTGACTTGGTGGTGAAGTGCAAAAATCATCTCAACAAATTTAAAATAAAGTGAGATCGATGTGATTAATTGTTATTTTAAATGGGGAATATGGGATATAGTTGGGTTTTTTGTGTAGTTTTTTTAAATTAAATTTTTATTATAGTTTTTGATTTTTCTAGATTTAATTTAAGATAGAGTGAATTGGCATATCATTGTTGTTTTTTTTAAAAAAATAATGTTATTTATGATGTCATATTAATTGCTGGAAACTTTTAATGAGATTCACGTTAGCAATTGATGATTTTAGCCGTGTTTTGCTTTATTATATAAATTAGATCATAATGTTATACTCCGTACTTTATTTTGCACATAATGTAATAGCAAGAATTTATTATTATTAAAATATATATATATATACATTTATTATTATTATTATTATTATTTTATTATTATTATTATTATTATTGGTAAAAATATAATTAGTAAATTTTTTATTTAATTTAAAAATAACGAAAAATCTACTCTATACATTTTACTGTTATTATTTACACATAATAATCACATATATTATCAGTTCTGTCAAAAGTGAAACAGTAGAATTTTCACACATTTCAATGAAGAAATTTGATAGCAAATTAATCGCACGGCTTAAATGGCCTAGTTGAGCTATGCGATCTTCATCTTCATTTTTCTTGTTTTATTATTCTGTCCACTAACATTCCTTCTTCATGTCATGGTGTGAGTGAACGACATCTCAAAGGCGATGCGAAAAGGCCAACAGATACGCTAAGTACAAGATTTTTGTACCAAGAGTCTCTTACATACCTAAATCACCAGACAAATGGCCATATAGTTGGATAATTTAAAGCCAACTACTCCATCAGCATTCCTCAATGAGGTGTGACGGAGCTACCATCCTGCCCTTGCCTCCTAAACGAGCTGAAAAACTCAACTTGATTCCCTGTTTTTCAAAGGGTCGCGGAGGCTACTGCAAATGAAGAAGCTCAAATCCTCTAGGTTGTCTCTAAAAAGAAGAGGAGGAAGTTAAGGCGAGGTTGTTGAAGCATGGGCCTAAGTTAAGAGGATGCGATGAAGGTGGCAGAAGCTGCTTACGAAGGAGAAGTATGATTGCCAGATTGACTGCCCTTCGCTTAGAGAGCAGAGGATGAGAGAAGGCCTCGAGAATGCAAACAAGACCATCGCATTAATGAGTAAAATGCTGATGCAGAGTTGGCTCGCCGAAGATCAAGGCAATGAAGATATGTGAGGCATGGTGGAGGAAGCTTGGAATTACTTCCCTGCAAGAAGTCTTACCCCTTTGCGTCTTCGAGGAGAGGCTAGACGTATGTCGAGACTCTTCACTTCATCGATTAATATGTCTGATATGCGGAGAAGCCAACAAAGCCACCTTCCCAACTTCTGCTACGTCTTCAATTACAAAGAACACTTAACCTCTTCCGAAGATGATGATGATTCAGAAAAGCGAGGGCGACAAGAACGCAGAAGACGAAGGTGCAGATATCATGACACCTGACTTAGGCTTTTTATTTTTCAATATTTTGTTAATCTGATTCATTGCATTCTATGATGCTTTTTGTACTTCTTTTTGCACAATGTTCAATGAAAGGCATTGCCCAATTTAACTCAATGATTTATTTGCAGTACTTATTTTTCGCTTTCACTTTGTTTTTTCTTTTTCATTGCAATTTTCTTGTTCTATCCTCCTCCTGCCCTTGTATTTTGTCGATGTTGTGGTGTAGTTACATTCGCAGGTAATACACTTTCCTGGACTTTAATAATTACAAAAAATTCTCTAAGTATTTTTTATCGCATTTTCAAAAATCAATAAACTTAATTATATTGATGACCTCAATCGTCCAACGCATTTTCCTTCGCTTAACTTTGTTCAAGTTTGTGATCAAAATGTATTATAAACACTATTAATGACATTGCACCTTTTCACAAGTTTCACTCAAATGGAGGTGCAATCAAATGTATTGGAGACACTTTTCAACGACGACGCAAGTGTCCACCACATAATTCTCAAGACAAATTGACTAAGTTTAGAAAACTTAATGATAACACCATTTATACTCATATTTCTATGCTAAATTTGTTGTGTTTTCATCTTTCTTTTCCCATAGTTTTCAACCTTTTTAGACTATTATACTTTATATTTTGCTGTTGCTCTTCTCGGTTTGTTTTGCTTTGTTTTTGTAGGTTTTAGGTGCTTTTGCTAGGATTATTGGAGATGCATGTAGAGCTAATCGGATGTTGATCAAGAAATGGTGATTCAAGACGCTTATATTGGCGAAAAAAGCTCAAAAAATGTCATAAGCTCCCTCGCAAACTGGTTGTGGAAATCACCTAGTTTGCCGCAACCTGGTTGCGGCCACTTGATTTTTGAAGAGTTTTGGAGTAAGTGGCAGCCCACTCCGCAACCTGGTTGCGGCCTAGAATCACTTGCCCCACCCTGATTGCGCCCCTTCTTTGATGTAGAAAACTATTCATATTCCTAGCATCTAATAGGTTTTACATAGAGTTTTTCATTCTATTCTTTTACATACTTTTCAATATTAGTTTGGTTAATAGAAAAGCTTCCCTCTCCTTGTTTTGAGCACACAACTCTCAATTTGGGTACTTTCAACATTGTTTTGACAATTTCATCAATTTAAGTATTGTTTCTCATCTCTATTCTCTTTTATTTTGTTAATCATGTTATCTTTCAATCTTATTTTTGTTTATTCAATAGCTATGTGTGAGTAGTTTCCCCAAATTCTAGGGTTATGATGAACCCTAATATGATTAACTTGCAATTAATTCCCATTCCCAACCTTGATTAATTTACAATTCTTTCAATCTAGAGTTGGTTTTATTATCATTCTTTGATTAGAAATAATATTGGATGAATGTGATTAGGGTTTGCAACGAAAGTTGATTCTAATTGATTTTAGAACTCTAAAATTGAGAAAGGAAACCATCACTAAAGTAGATGGTGAAATTTGTTAGGATTCTAGGATGCTTAAAGTCCTTTAAATGCTTGATTCCATGAAAATAGGTTAGGATTGCTTTGTAATGAAGCTTTTTGATTTTCGAAAGAATCATTAGTAGTATTAGGGCACTTCCATCCTATGAATTGTTGATAATTGATCAAGGGAAAAGGGAATTGCTTGTTGAGTTAATTCATATTAGTGGGAATTCTTAAACCTAGAATTGCTTTTAATTATGATATTTAGATTGAAATGCTTTAGTCTTTTTAGTTTACATCAATCTCCTCTTATTTTGATTGCTTGCTTAGCTCTAATTGAAGTCAATACAACCACTTTGAACCAAATTAGTCTCTTGGGATTCGACCCTTGCTTGCCCGACTACGTAATTAGGAGGAAAATTTAGGATATTTTTGTTAGGTGCGCGACACACCTATCACTTAATAATTGGGTCTCAAGTCAATCAATCGTAATGATTGCCCTTAAACTTAGGGATTGAGTCGTTTGCCTTTTCACTTGAGCTTTTTCATTTTTAAGGCGTTTGCCCTTCGCGAATTTATGTGGTGCTTGCCCTTTCGCAGTTTTGGGACGCTTTCCTTCGCATAGTTAGATGTTAAGTTTAAGGCTGAACACTTAATTCTTTAAATTAATTCAAAGTATTATTACATTATTTATTTCAATTTGCGCTTTGCAAATAGTAAATAAATGTTCTCGTTTTGAGACTAAGTTATAAGTTAGGCACTCGTTCTGAGGCAAACTTTACACTATTGAAATATGGAGGGAAATTGCCCATGTGTATGCAACAAAAAAATTGAAGTTTAAAGTATTGAAGGCTTTCATTCAATCTTTTGAAAACTCAAATCATACAAGTTTGAGTGCCTTCAGGATAACTCAATGGATTACAAGTGTAAGTGCCTTCAGGCTAACTCAATTGTTTACAAAGTGAGTGCCTTTAGGCTAACTTAATCGTTCATCATTTTCATTTCATGCGTAGTACTTCTTCAAATTGTTCTGTGTTCCATGGGTGAATAGCCTTCGACCATCGCCATCTTTCAACTTATAGTTCCAATCGCCGTTAGCACTAGTGTACTCCATTTTCCTTAGCACTAGGTCTCTCAATTTGAGATGTATGTGATTCACTCGCTTGTTATATTCTCTGGACATGCGAAACTTATAAATTTGTTGGTGAAGGAGGCATTTCCTCTGATTTCAGGAATTAGATCAAGGTTGTATTTCGTGCTTCCGATTTCCTTTTTTCGGAGTAAGCATTGACTCTCAATGTGGGCTCATACATTTCGATAGAAAGAACCGAATCTGATTAGAGTTGTTCATGAGCGGGACAACTAACCGTCAAACCCGCTAAAAAAAGCGAGCTTGGACATCCATTTTTAAAATTTTCAAAAATTTGGGCGGGCTAAACCTGACCCATTATTATAAACGAGCGGACATGGATAAGTAATTTTTATCCGGCCCGTTTATTTTAAAATATATATAACTATTATTGTTAATTATTTTTGTAAAGGGAAAACTATTTAAAACTACCTAAGCCCAATAATTATTGTTACTAATTACTATGAAGGATAACTATTGGTAAAAAATTTAAAAATTAAAAAGTATGAGTAACTATTACTTATTTACTTGTTGATAGTCCCTACTAGTTATAAGCTAGGAACTAATAACAATGTATTACGGAGTACAATATAATGTAAGTACTTGCTTTGTTAGGAGCAATTTATTTTGTGCTATTTTCATTCAAATATTTGTAACTGGTAATGGAAAAAATTAATATATTTTATTGGTTAAACTAGAAAACTTTATCAATTATGTATTTATAACGCAAATTAGGTCTATTTAAGCCTTGGAGACAAGTCCGACCCGTAATTTAGGGCAAGTAAGGGTTAGAAATCAATCCCGTAATAACGGGCTTCTCTCTCGATGTCAAGAGATCTTGTGGCTCTCTAAACACAAAAAAAAAAAAAAAATTGTTTTATAACCAAGTAAATCCTATTTTAAATTCATGATGCATAGAAGAAATAACACTTTTATTTTTTTCTCTTACCTATAACTATTAAATCAAATTCTCGTAAAAAAACTATTAAATCAAATTAATAATTTATTTTTTTTGCAATGATTTGTAGAAGCATATATTTTCGTATACTCGTCATTTGTTAGATTGACTATTTTTTTCCTTTTTTGTCCTACTAAATGAATAATTGATTTGCCTTAGTAAGAATATAAATATCTAGTACGGAGAATATTTTTATCTATATTAATCATTTAAGAGGAAAACGTATCTACCTCTATTCCTTTCTCACATTAATAGAGGAAACTAGTTATATACATTTTGTGAGTTAATTAATGACTTATTTATAATAATGGAAAATTAATTTAAAGAGATTAAAAATATGGCAATATAATTCAAATCTCTCACTTCAAATTAACTAAACTAGTATTTTTTGCACGCGATGCGTGCGTGTTAAATAAATAAACGTTTATAGATTTTCGTATGTTTTTTCTTATATCAATATAATTCAATGGTTTTTATTTGTCCGTTCATCGTTAGTCAAATATGAAGTATGTTAAAATAAAGAAATATAATATCAGAAAAAAAAAATTGTGTTTAAATAATATAGATTGGCGAATAATAATGTGAGACATATACTTAGTGCACAAATTTTATAGTATAACTGATTGTACGGTATAACTACACTAAATGTTCCACGTTGGTCCACCAATTATGTTATCACGAATGTCATCTGATCAGTGTAACTTTTAATATGAAATTCTAAGTATTACGTTTTTGTTCTCATTGTGTCAATRTTATCACATTATTTTGTCAGTTGAATTCTTTTTATTAGTGTGACTTAGATTATGCAATGTTTCATTGTTACACGTTTATTATGGTAAYAAAAGAAAATAACTTTAAACATTACTTAATTAYTATTTAGTTGAAATTTTAAAAGCAATGCCATTTTTAACTTGTTGAACATTTATGACAAATTGAAAAGTAAAAAGAGATGATTAAATATTTTTTTAAATCATTGCTTGTAAATTAAGTAATGAAGGATATGATAGTCATTTCATCGGGGARCATTAAGGGTATGATAGATATTTTGTAAGGGGGACACCATCTTCCTCCCCCCTTCACTTATATAATAGAGATTAATTTGAGATAAATAAAGCAAATTCTTAATATGTGGGTAGCATATCAATAGTTATGTTAATTTGGTCTAMTTGATTTGCATCAAAAAAGTTTATTCAGATACACATACACTACAATTCAATTTGTTATAGCTATATGCTTTACTTTTGCTCATTGTAGTATCTTTTCCACGAAAGGGTACTCTTTCTTTGTTTCATCTTAATATTCTCTAAAAAAATTAAAGTTTAATACAATTTTTGATAGAATTCACTCTCGGTAAACAAGGAAATCCAACTTTGAGCATATTGGACATCACACAACCAAATGATTTGCATCATGATTCACATTTTTAACCATATTAAATAAAAAGTAGCAATAATTCATTATCATGTACATTATTATATTATTAATCGATAGTAAATTACTTTCTTATCAATGTCTAATCAAATCATCGATAACTTTGTTACAGAAAATTTAAGATAAAAGTTGTCGCACGCATCGCGTGCCCAAAAAACTAGTTTGACATGTGACACACCATCATCTATAAACCATACTTAATTTTTTTTAGAAAAACGTGACATGTGTCGTTTTATAAGCTAGACAGGTGTCATTTTTTTGTATTTATGTATGTTCTATAATTTCATGTTCTCGCAACTGTTGGGTTTCTCGATCTTATCTTTTCATTTACTTTATCATTTTTTTGTATTTACATTTGTTCCGTCCTTTCATGTTCTTACGACTGTTCAGCTTCTGTTACCATTTCATTTACTCTGTGTCTTTCATGTTRWATCCTTTCATCTTTAATCTTTTCATTTACTTTGTAAGCCTTGAATGTTATATTTATATGTAAACCTCATTTCATGTAGAGGCTTGTGCACACAATAAATTTCTTTTCGAGTTTGTTGCTATTTTTTTCCCTCGCCATTATTTAAGCTGAAAGTTCTCACCCTTTTATTTAGTAAGTGTTTTTTTTTTTTTTAATTTTCATACAATTGACTCGCATGATATTACGAGAACGCAACAACACATTCAATTTAAAATTGACAAGCAGTATTAGAACGCAACAAAAAAAAAGACACTCACCAATCAATTACACTCTCAACACTTCTCGAAATTACCATGTAATATAGAATAACTAGTTTAGAACCCGTGCGATGCACGGTAMTTTCAAATTTAGTTATAGGTATTRATAAAAAAATATTTTAAAATTAAAAAATATCATTGCACATAAAACATATCTACTAAAATACACGCAAATTGAAGTGTAAAATACAACATGTTGGGTGACGATAGATGTTTATGTTATTTATGAAGTATATAAATTGATATAAAAAAATATTAAGCAAAGGTTGCATTTGTTACTTGAAATTCGATTTTTAAGAGGTTTATTTTGTATCTTTTAATTTAATATTTTGTTTTTTTTATGTAAATTTACGTAAAATGCAATTATATGGTAGTATATACTCTCTATAGAAGGTTTTTTTAATTTAATATTGTAATGTATTTAAANCTTCACTTCATCGATAATATGTCTGATGATGCGGAGAAGCCAACAAAGCCACCTCCCAACTTCTGCTACGTCTTCAATTACAAAGAACACTTAACCTCTTCCGAAGATGATGATGATTCAGAAAAGCGAGGGCGACAAGAACGCAGAAGACGAAGGTGCAGATCARGACAACCTGACTTAGGCTTTTTATTTTTCAATATTTTGTTAAATCTGATTCATTGCATTCTATGATGCTTTTTGTAACTTCTTTTGCACAATGTTCAATGAAAGGCATTGCCCAATTTAACTCCAATGATTTATTTGCAGTACTTATTTTTCGCTTCACTTTGTTTTTCTTTTCATTGCAATTTTCTTGTTCTATCCTCCTCCTGCCCTTGTATTTTGTGCGATGTGGTGTAGTTACATTCGCAGGTAATACACTTTCCTGGACTTTAATAATTACAAAATTTCTCTAAGTATTTTTTATCGCATTTTTCAAAATTCAATAAACTTAATTATATTTGATGACCTCAATCGTCCAACGCATTTTTCCTTCGCTTAACTTTGTTCAAGTTTGTGATCAAAATGTATTATAAACACTTATTAATGACATTGCACCTTTTCACAAGTTTCACTCAAATGGAGGTGCAATCAAAATGTATTGGAGACACTTTTCAACGACGACGCAAGTGTCCACCACARAATTCTCAAGACAAAATTGCTAAGTTTAGAYAACTTAATGATAACACCATTTTATACTCATATTTCTATGCTAAATTTGTGTGTTTTCATCTTTCTTTTCCCATAGTTTCAACCTTTTTAGAGCTATTATACTTTATATTTTGATTTTGCTGTTGCTGCTTCTCACGGTTGTTTGATTTTGCTTTGTTTTTGTAGGGTTAGGTGCTTTTGCTGGATTATTGGAGATGACAATGCTAGACGCTATGGATGTTGAGTTAAAGAATGGGTGATTCAAGGACGCTTTTTGGCGAGAAAGAAGGGTAAAAGAATTGCTCATGGAAGCTCTCTACGCAACTGGTTGTGGAAATCACACTAGTTTGGCGCACGTTTGGTTTGCAGTGCGGCACTTGATTTTTGAGAGTTTTTGGAGTAAGCTGGGCCCTGCAACTGGTTGCGGCCTTAGAATCACTTGCGACCCTGATTGCGGCTTTTTGATGTAGAAAACTATTCATTTCCTTAGGATGCATAACTAAATAGGTTTTTCCTAGTAGTTTTTACCACATTCTAATTCTTTTACATCTTTTGCAATATTTATGTTGGTTAATAGAAGAAGCTTTCTCTGTCTTGTTTATCGGTTGACAGAAATCTTGTGTGCTGTTGAGACGAGGGATTATGATGGGGGATGTGTGAGAGGTTTCGTGTGAGTATGAGGATAAAATATATTCACTAGGCATGTTACAAGGAAGTGCAAGGTTCAATTTGGTGGTACTTTAACATTGTTTTGAGACATTTCATCATTTTAAGTATGTTTCCTCTCTATTCTCTTTATTAAGTTGGTTAAATCATGTTATCTTTGCAATTTATTTTTGTTTAGGGATGAGTGCTACTAATGGATGGGCGTATAGGTGTTCGCCGAAATGTTCTAGGTTTATAGAGTGAGCCTAGATGTGTGGAGGAGTCTGTGCAAGAAGTGATTCGGACGCAGTTTCCACTTGATTAATAATTTACCGTCTTCATCAAGTACGTGGAGTGGGTGGTTTTAGTTATCAGATAGGTGCTTTGTATTGAATAATATTGGATGATGGTCGATTAGGGTTGTATGGGTCAGACTGAAAGTTGATTATAATCTGATTTGATCTAAATTGAGAGGTAAAGGAAATGCACTAAAGTTGAGATGGTGCAGATTTGTTAGGATTTACCCTATGGATGCTTAAAAGGTCCTGGTGAAAATGCTTGATTCCCATGAAAATAGGTTAGAGATTCACAGACTTTTTGTTAATCAGAAGCTTTTGTTTAATCGAAAGAAATCATCTAGTAGTGAGTTCGACATTGGGATGCAGCCACTCAGCAGACCACACACAGCAGCGAAGTAGGGCATTCATCTATGAATTGTTGATGGTAATTGATCAGGGGAATAAGGGAATTGCTGTGTAATGAGAATCGGTTATGCGTTCAGATGTTATTAGTGGGAATTGTATAAAGACTAGATTGGGCTCTTTAATAATTGAATTGGTAGCATATTTATGATATGAAGGATTGATTTAGCTTAAGTCTTTTTAGTTTACATAGATTTCTCCTCTTATTTTGGAGTTGTCTTGCTTAGCTATGCTAATTTGGAAGTCAAGCTACAACCCCTTTGAAGGCGATGTGAGATACTTGGGGATCTGCGACCTTGACATTGCGATCTAGTAATTAGGATAGGTAAAGAAGTATAGATTTAGGATAGTTTTTTGTAGCGGTGTGCGCTGAAGGCGAAGCATTAGATTAAGTGCTGAAGTGATTGAGACGGTGGATTTGTCGCGTAAGGAGTCGTTATGCTTGGTCAAAAGATGCGTAGATGATTGGCGACTTAAAAAGCTTAGGGATTGACGCGTTCGTTTTGCTTAGGTGCACTTGAGCTTTTCATTTTGTAAGGGCGTTTGATCAGAAGGCGCAGATTTTATGGTGGGTGCTTGCCTTTCGCAGTTTTTGGGGACGACTATCCTTCCAGTCAGTTAGATGTTTAAGGATTTTTAAGGTCTGACGACTTAATTCTTGAAATTAATTCAACAGTTATTTAGCATTAGTTTCCTTTCAAAGTTGCGCTGCTGGTTGGCAAATGAGTAATAAATGTTGTCGTGTTTATGAAGGACTATTTGTTATAAGTTAGACGTACATCTTTGTTAGGCAACTTTACACTTATTCGAAATGATGGGAGGGTAGGGAAATTGCCCATTGTGTATGCAAACAAAAAATTGAAGTTATAAGTATTGAGGGCTTTCATTCCAATCTTTTGAAAAACCTCAAAGTCATATACAAGTTTGAGTGCTTCAGGATAAACCAATGGATTACAAGTTGTCCATAGTAAGTCATGTTACAGTGGGCCTTCAGGGCTAACTCAATTGTTCTACAGAAGGTGAGTGCTTTAGGTAATTAGTGTGGTCATTGGAGCAACAGAATAAACCGCCGTTTCAGATTTGTATGCGTAGTATTTTCTGTGGTTAGTCTTTGTGTTGCTGGTGGAATAGCTTGAGAGCCCCTAATCGGCCATCTTTTCAAGTTTATAAGGTTCATCGGCGTAGCAACCTAGTGTAGATCGACGCATTTGCTCCTTAGTTCACTAGTTTTTCACTCTTTGAGATGTATGTGATCACTGACCACTCGCTTGTGTATCCGAGTGACTCTGACATGCGAATCTCTATCACTTTGTTTGAGTGGAAGGAAGGGCATTTCTCTGATTCAGGATTAGATGAAGGTTTGTATTGGCTTCCGTGGGTGGAAGTGCGCGGATTAGGCTGCTTGGGTATGTTTTTCTTACGGGAGAGGTAGAGGAGATGGGACTCTGTCAAGATTGGGTCCAGAGTGGTAGC
>SNQN01002173.1:2899-40593 GCA_008642245.1 Bassia scoparia | reverse complement strand
GATTTGGCAACCAAAGGCAATTTAGCCAAAGGGGGTTTGGTTATCAAAACCAAAACTTTGCTAACCAAGGTTACAGTTTTGGTAACAAAATCCCAAATCAACAATGGCAAGGAGGATTTAGGTGGAATAGCTCAAACAATGGGTACCAAGCCAACAATAAAGGGTATGCCAACTCCAAAGCTTAATTCGCATTCCAAGCCACTCAAACAAGTCCCCATTACCAACACCCCAATTTTCAAGGGGGAATGCAAGGGCAGTTCATGGGGCCAAGAGGAAACCAAGTTTCACCCCATTTCAGCAACTCTCTAAACCAAAACATCTTTCAACCACATCCCACTCAAATCCAAAACGTTCTTATCATCCAAGACCCTCAAGACCAAGAATTCTTAAAAGAGGACAAATAAGAATTTCGAGCTAAATTGATGGCTCTTGAGGAAAACAAGGCCAACCTTACCTTCCATATGCCTATTCTTGTTCCTAAAAATCATTTAAGGGGTGTTCACACTTGTTTAATTGTAAATTAGTCATATATAAGATAATTAGAAGCTTTTCAAGTATTTACAACTCATTTTAACTACAAAGTGGTTAAAATAAGTTCATTCGTATTCAATGCTACTTATTCTAACTTTATTTGACTAATTTGTCCCCCTTGTTCCTCTAAAGCTAATGGTTACTCGTTTGAGGTTTAATTACTCTTATTGAACATGTTTACATACTTTTTAAGTGTTTTAGAGCCATTTATTCCTCTAAAAGGTAAAAATAGGTTCATTCTACTCAAACTTGTCAATTTACCTCTATATGTCTATTCTTGTGCCTATAAATCATTTAAGGGGTGTTCTCACTTGTTTAATGGTAAATTAGTCATATATAAGATAATTAGAAGCTTTTCAAGTATTTACAACTCATTTTAACTACAAAGTGGTTAAAATAAGTTCATTCGTATTCAATGCTACTTATTCTAGCTTTATTTGACTAATTTGTCCCCCTTGTTCCTCTAAAGCTAATGGTTACTCGTTTGAGGTTTAATTACTCTTATTGAACATGTTTACATACTTTTTAAGTGTTTTAGAGCCATCTAATCCTCTAAAAGTGTTTGAAGTGTTTTTTCTTGGATCTTCTCAGTTTGTGCATCATATATGCATCTACTAAATTATGATATCTAAGAGTAATAGATACCTTCATCAGTTTGCAAATTATGAGCTCGAGAACTCTCCTAGCTTTTTTGTCTGCAACCTGACCTTCACAAAGAAAGTCAGATGCAATAGGAGTTCCACCATATGGAGACTGCACAAGGGCTAATCCTGCAACTTTGCCTCTCAAATCCTTCCAATATTTTGATAATGCTGCAGCTGCATCAACTCCGCCTTTACTGTGCCCTAGAAGCATCACTTGCTTTCCCGATCCCCAGTAAAGCTCCTCAATATAATGTTTTAACTCCCACGCATTGTGCTCCACTGAGGCCTTCAATTAGGAAGCACCAAACAGGTCAAGTACAAAACACCAGAAGAAGAAAAAAATTGTGGACAGCAAAATATTCAATAAGATATCATCCTTTACCTTACTGTGAATCTTGGCAATATGGCAAGCGAGACCCATCTTTGAAAAGAATCTCTTGGTTGAAACAAAGTACAAGGGACCATGATTGCTGAAGAGGCCTACCATATCAAAAATCATAAATTCATAACATTAAGAATCATGCCGTCCAAATCACATGCCAGACATCAAATCAAGGCAACTAAATTAGTATATCTTAGAAATTCACCTGGTATAAGAAGATAGACAAATGAATTTGGCAGATTATGTTTCCCAAACCTGAGAAAAACCAGAGGTTAATGGATTTGAAGAAACTCTCTCTCTTCAGAAGCCAGAAAAATATATAACGAGAGACACGTTTTTGAGGGGATTAAGCTCTTAGAACTGGGAAATGAAGGGAGGGAATTTTGGTGGAAGCTAAACAAGATATAATTGGATCCCTGTAGTCGACTCCATACATAGGATTTAAACTTTATTTGTTGATTTTTTGGAACATGAAACCATGCTCATGCTATTTAAGTAGAGGAAAACCTAATAAGCAAAACGCAGAAGTGAGAAAAATTGCACCACATCTTGTCTAGAATGAATTAAATTTAATGTAAAGTAAGGACTTTAATTATTGCCTTAAATTTCCAAACTGATTATGACAAACAATCATTRGGAAAATAACAACAGGTAGTACCATGCAGTCTTACGTAGATCCAGAAATGATTCAACAAATTTTAAATTCAGACTTTTTATCATAATCATAAGCTATATGGTAGCAGTCAGATTGCCAAGACTGCAATAGATTGTGATTGTAGAGCAGGATGCTAAGAAGGACAAACAGATTAGCGGGGAAGAGAAAACAAACCCCTTCCATCATAGAATCCAAAATACACGAATATAATTATTCAGCTTTACAGAACATCATTCTCTTCCCAGCAACCAGAGAATCGCTTTAACAAAGGGGAATAATAAAAAAACTCATTAGAACAATTATTATGCACACTAGACTCAAAATATTGAAATGATTCTAATAGCAATAATCAATCTTCATCCATAAGCAAGAAAATGAATCAATAAGCTGATGCCAGAATGTATATAAGTCAACGAATTCATAAATTTAGTAGTTCTAAAAGTTAGAAAGGAACCTTTCAAGATACTCCCCCAGCAACACCACCACGTATAATCACAACCTCATAACCAGGTTTGTTACTATCAAAAGACCGATCACAATCATATTTTGGTGGTGAGATAAAATTCCTCTCATATAGGGATGATTTTTTGACAATGTACTCACAACAAATCAATGTTGTACTTCAACTGAGTAAGATGGAACTATGAGTGCTTCCATCAGCAACATCCCTGGGATGTAAAACAAGAAAAACATTCAATGCTGGTTGGATGATTAGATAAGTTCGGATGATTGACCGAGTTAGACAAATGGTCACAATGTCAGATAATCACAGCCTGACAATTATTCCATGGCAATTGCAGACTTGAATTCAATTAAGGTGGAGACATCAGCAGTTGAATCCAGTGTCCTTTAGAGATAAGACCAAAGCATATATACAACATCATTCGAGCCATAATCAAGCACCGAGACCATACATTTAGATAGCAAGCAAAGTAAGACATCTAATTGATTCTCCAAATTACACATATTAATAACCCAAGGGAACTGCAGATAATGAAACCTATTTTTAAAGCAAGAAATCACATTGCAAAATGACAGTGAATCTAACAAATGACATTAATAAAAAAGAAACATGCGGCAGCAACCTCAAATTGAAATTACCAATGCAACCTCAAACTGGAATTACAAACTATCAAGTATCAATGCAACCTAAATTTTAAAAAAACTTGCAAAATTGAAATTCAAACAACTAACCTGTGTTGGTTGTTGGTTGCTTTGGCCGTTGGCGTGGTTTTTGGGGCTAAATCGTAGGAAGATTTGGCAGCTCGTCGGCGTTGGCGAGGTCCACAGAGGAAGGAAGCACTCGCAGCTTTGAAATTCCGCGGCGATGTGGCCCGTTGAAAGGCGGTTGTGGGTTGCAGCAAAGGAGGTGGTTGGAGCAAAATGGAGCAGTCGCGGTGGTTGGGAAGGGGTTGAAGGATTCGGGAATGAATGATGTCGCAGAAGCAGTGGTGGTTGGAGCAGCAAGAAGCGACGGTGGTTGGACAGCAGAAGCGACGGTGGTTGGGCAGGCAGCAGCGGCGGCGGTGGTCGGAGCAACAACGGTGGTTCGTTGGAGCAGGCCGGGGTGGTGGTCGTGAATTGGGGAATGAATGTCCCGTGGGAATGAAGGGTTTTGGGGTTTTGGGGTGGTGTCGTTGAATTGGGAATGAATGCTTTGTTTTTTTTTTCTTTTTTGTTTAATTGCTCATGTGTCATACAAGTAAAAGCTCCAGTTTTTATTTSACTGGTGCTTTTGTCACTAAAAGCTCCAGTTATTTAAAAAACTGGAGCTTTTATTATATTATAAAAATTAGAATAACATAAAAGCTCCAAGCTTTAAAAAAACTGGAGCTTTTGTGAGGACGCTTTTAGCCTTTTTTCCACTAGTGTTAGGATTTGGTTGAACCCTAGTATGAATTATATGTAATGATTTGATCCTAAATCCCCAATTTCAATTAGTTGATAGTTCATCTTTGCTAGGCTTGGTTTTATTATCAATATTTGACTAGAAATAGTACTTATTGAATATGATTAGGTTCGTGACGAAAGTTGGCTCTTAATCGATTTTAGAACCCTAGAAAAAAGTAGGAAAAATCATCACGAAAGTAGTTGATCGAACTTGCTAGGATTTTAGGATGTTATTCTTAATGTCTCTAATATGTATGACTCCATGAAAATAGGTACGATTGCGTAGTTAGGGAAGCCATTGATTGATCGAAAGAAATCTTTGGTATTATTATAGGGCGCATCTATCCTGTTGAATATTTTTCTGATTGATTTGGGGTAAGATTAATGATTACATATGTTTATATTAGCGGAGATACTTAATTCTAGATGTTTTAGTTCTTTAGCCTTTTCAGTCTATCTTTGTTAGTTTCCAACTCTCTTTTCAGTATGTTTTACTCGACTAATTGTAGTTCATAGCGATCAATAATTGATTGAACCTTCTCTGTGGGATCGACCCTGACTTACCCTACTACATAGTTAGGAGGATTAGTTGGGTATATTATTATCTTCGTTAGGTGCGCGACACGCCTTTCAGATATTTCTTTTATGTTATTGTTGTTTTGGGTTTAGAATTGACGATTTTAGTTGTTTTAGATATTTAATCGTCCATAACAATTTTTTTATTGTTTTAAATGCTCTGGATAAGATATACGACCTCTGTAACAGGTTAGTTGCTTCACTTTGTGGAGCACGGTTTTAGAGGCAAAATTTTAACAGTGGTGACTGGTGAGGTGTGTAAGTGGGGACCAAAAAAGAGAGAAAAAAGTATTAAAGTATGTGTATTGATAAATATTTTAATAAAGTAGGTGTAGAAAAAATAGTAATTTAATTGTGGTCCCCACATAAAAGAGAGAAAAATGTGTATTTTAATAGTGGTCCCCACTCCAAAAAAGGAAAGAAACCAAAGTGATGCATCTAATGTGAAACTGCCATATTTTAAGAAACCGATGCAACTAACTTGTTACGGAGGAAGTATCTTGTTTTGTTTTGTTTATTGTTAAGTTGTTATAGATATTAGATGGTTGTTGATAAATTATTATTTTAAACTATCACAAGAATATAATGATATTTTTATATTTATCGGTTGTATTATTTTATTAAGTACGATATACGATCTTATAGATAGATATTAGGGGTTATTGGTATATCAATATCTTAATCTTAATCTTAAGGTCCGCAAATATTTATATTTTATCTTTTTGTTAAGTAATTTAGAATTTGTTTGAGGACAAAAAGGTTAGCACAAAACTTATCGACTAAACTTGTGTTTTTGCTTTATAATGTAACATAGATTTAGATATGTCACATGTTTATAAAATATTTGGCACTATTCACAAGTTATGAGAATCTTTTAAATTGTTGTTAATGTATAAGAAAAAATATAGTCAAGTGAGATCTTTTTTAATTCGTCTTAATGAATCCTTTATTAATATTTGATTTTTTTATCTCTTTTATATATGTCAAAGGGAGCAATGATGCCCCCTAGGAAATGTATTATTCGCCCTTGGTAAATATAAACTAACATATTTAAATCTTCCTTAATTATTTCACTCCCTATTATAAAATTTTCAATCAAAGGAAGGTTTTAAATTTATCAAATAAACTACTAGTTAAAGCCTAAAACATTGATGGTAAAAAAAATTATGATTGAAAAAAACACAATTCTTAAAACAAGTACAGTTAAAAGAGCGTCAAATTGAAATATAGATTAACAATTTTTTTATTTTTTTTACAAGTTTCAAGCGCGCATAGATTGCACTAAAAAACTAGTTATAATAAAACTCAAGATATTTAACCGATAAATTTTGTGTTCACAAACGTACAAAGTAGAAGTGATATGAACATTATGGAACAGATGGAGTAATAAGATATGATTAATATGAGTTCATATTAATATATGATAGAACAATAGAATTTAAAACTTAAAAAATCTTTTTGTAATAAATAAATAGAATAACCTAGAAATATTAAAAAAGTTTTCTGTACCTTTTTATTTAAAAAAACCTTAGGCTTTGAAAACAAAAACAAAAAATAGAAATTAAAAATTAAATAAAATATCTTATCATAAAAAAATAGAAATAATATAAATGTAGTTTTATGATGAAGATAATCACACATAACCGTGTATTTCTTACTTTATTATTATAAACAAAACCATGTTGATGTACCTAAAGAAAAAAAATATTGGATTAAGATATTGATAGATGTATCAATAACACAATAATATATCTAGGTTTTTTGTATAATACCACCTTTTAGTTACTCTTTTTAAAAATTCCTCACCTTTTGTTTTTTTTTTTTTTTAAATTCCCACCTTTTGTTTCATTTCTTTTAAAACTCCCACACTATTAACAGTTTTGTTACAAAATTCTGTTAATGGAGGGGTATTTTGTCATTTCCCTTTCTATCTCCTTCTCCTCTCTTTTCTTCTTCATCCATCATAATGCTGCTAATGCCTGCTATTGAGATTAAGCGTCTTATTATATTACCGTCTTGGTATCGAAGATGGCTGTTACGTTGAAGACTCCTTTGATAATTTCAAAATACAATGTAATGATAGTGCAACACCTCCGATGCCAATTTTTGGTGAGAATATAGAGGTGCTCAACATTTCATTAGTAGAGGGAGAATTACGCYTAAAWGGTTATATTTCATTTGATTGTTACAGCCAAAACCYGTCTAGTCATTACTACGGAGATTGGATCAATATGCCAAGGTTTACCCTGTCCAGCACACGGAATACGCTGGTTGGCCTCGGTTGTGACACCTCTGTTGTGTTTTCAGGGATTCGGGATGACAAACCTTATGAAACAGGTTGCATGACTATTTGCAATGACCTCGAAGATGTTTCTGATGGTGTTTGCAACGGGGTGGGTTGCTGCGAAGCCTCCTTCCCCGATGGAGTTAAGAACATCTCAGTCACGATTGACAGTTCCTGGAACCATCGTAAAGTGCCGTTCAATCCGTGTAGTGCTGCATTTCCTGTTGCCATTGATGCGTTTACATATAATAAAAAGAACTTGACCCAACAAGTAGACTATTACTTAAGGGGTCCTGAACTTCCACTAGTCCTAAATTGGGCAATCGGGACCGACAATTGTTCAGTTGCTCAAGCAAACGGAGATTACTTGTGCAGGCATTGATGATGATGAAGAAGAAGAGAGGAGAAGGAGATAGAAAGGGAAATGACAAAAATACCCCTCCATTTAACAGAATTTTGTAACAAAACTGTTAATAGGTGGGAGTTTTAAAAGAATTGGAAARAAAAGGTGGGAATTTAAAAAAAAAAAAAAACAAAAGGTGGGAATTTTTAAAAAGAGGTAACTAAAAGGTGGTATTATACAAAAAATCCATATATCTACTTTCCAGAAATAAAATATCATTATATTCCTGGGATAAAATCATCATTATATTCAATTCCTAGGATATTATGTTAAATTTTTTATGAACCACATCAACTACTAAAAATCTAAACAAACAACTCCTCCGATTTCTAATCATTTTGTTATAGACAATTGAATAACCCTTTTCCCATATGAATTTGAAAACAAAGCAATATCAAAAGCGTGCTTTAAGTCCGAAGCATCAGCCATTAGCAACAACTTTCCAGCTACATCCACGTACTTGATCTTAAATTTTCTAACCTTAAGTTCTAGCCTCTTGCCCACTTCGGCCTTAAGTTGTTCAATACTGCATCTCAATGAGAAGTCGAACTTCACTGAATCGTTTTTAACAGTAGCTATCACAACAAAGGTGCCAGGACTTTCATCGGTTTGTGCATCAGTATTTGACCTTGCACATTCATTTGCACCATTTGAATGCTCCTCCATTTGTTGGCCATCCACCTGGGATTGAGTTTCCAAGGAGGGCTCTTCGACTGTTCTTCTCGTTGCATTAGAGGTTGAGGTTTGGACAACATTACCCGCGTCATTAGCAGGATCCACAGTATTTGTATCATCTTGTTGTTTCCTTTTCTTGGGTCTCGGCCAACTCATACCTTTTTCTTTCAAGGTACGCACTACAGTGGCTCTTCCAACTGGTTAGTTTTGGCATTGTGAAGATAAGGAAATGTAAGATACAAGTAGAATTACAATATACTAAACCACCATTGATAAGAAATTGTAATAGATCATCAAGCATATGCAACTTATAAAGTTCAACAATATTTGTAAAATTTATGTATCAAAGGCAGTAAGCATGTGCATGAATCAAGGAGTGTAGCTAGAATCACATATTGGATGCGCATACAAAGGGAAGGGGGAAATGAATGTCCATTTGGAGATGTGATCAGTATAGCATATAATTATTTCTAATACAAACAGACAATCAGATAATAGACACTTTGTATAAACAAACAGATACTAGTAAAAATAAACATTATCAGAACATTCAGAAGGCATATTCTAGCAACTTCAGTAGTAGTACTTGAAGTCTTGAATCATGGAATAAAATAATTAATCAAGAAAGCATTTAAAGTTCATACCGCCAAGCTTGATTGCAGCCTCTTCTGTTGTCATGCCTTGAGACTTCAGTTCCTCTAGTCTCTCTCTTGGAATATCTATCTTATGAGTCTTTTTCCGTTTATGTTCTAAAGCATGTTCATCGCTCCTATCATGAACTGGATTTTCTGAGTCAGCTGATGCAATCCCATGTTCAATTTCCATATTGTCCATTTGTCTATTTTTAGAAGTTTCTACATTGCTCTCGTCAAAAGTAGTTTCTTCTTCTTGTAGACTAGAATTTTGATTTGTAGCTCTTGAAGAAAACATTACCATCGGCTGTACCTGGGGGTTCTCACTAACTGCATCAATTAACAATTTGTCAAGAGTAACCATTAAAAGCTCAACAAGGATTACAACCCTATTTGTGGCTTGCTACTATAGTACAATTACAAACTACAGACTACGGACTATTCTGTGGAGCATCTACCTTCATGAACAAGATTTATTGAGTCAGATGGTGCAACCCTCTGTTGAATTTCGGAATTGTCAGTGTCTACTTGTTTATTGTGGAAAATCTTGTTGATTGCTATTGTCAAAAGTAGTGTCGTGAATATTAGAATTAGGATTTCCAGCTGAGTCATTTTCATTGGTGGCTAGCTACTGTTATAGACTACGGACTATTGACAAAAAAAATCTGCTTCCAGCAAAAGTACAACAAATGAGTACCGTAGCAAATCAGACAAATTGAACTGCTTGCATAGCTGCTAAGCTAGTATAGTAGTATGGTATCTCTTGAATCACTGAGAACTAGTGGTATATCGAGGCATTTAAACAAGGACTTCATGTGCAGTTAACCACAAAAAATTAGCAGTGAGTAGATGCATGATATAGAAAAATAAGAAATACCTCCAAACCCATTTGGATGAGCATGAACTTGCTGGCTTATGTTGTTAGGAATATGATGTCCATATGGTTCATGAAAATTTGAATGATTATCGAGAACCACAGGAACAACACAAACTTCTTTTTCAGCAGGCAATATTTCCTTCTCATGATAAACTGAACTTGAAACGACATTGTCAATCTGGTCTATTCTGTCACTGAAATGACAACCTATTGGCACAATGAAATGAAATTTTCAATCCCCAAAATCTACATTGCTAGTAAAATAGTTACTGCAAATTAAAGTCTATTATTCAGTCAGGCTAACAGTACGGATTGGAGATTACAGAGTAAAAATGACATTTAATGATATTAAAGCAAATACCTTCTTGCACTTGTTTTGCATTGGGTATAGAATTCATAGGTCTGTCTAGTGATGTATGTTTGTTAATGATCTCGTGTTCAGATTCTTGTAAAACCACCCCATCGTTCTCTGTTGAACACAAAGTGAATTCGTTATCTTCATTGGAGTCATACCTTAAACTGCAGTATCCTTCGTGCTCATAGTACAAATCATCTGTGTTATCCTCAATGACCATGATCTTTTCCTTAAAGTTCTGTGACAAGCTTTCGAATGCAAAACACTTTGGGAGGATTAAGTGTTCCAAATTATGTAGGCTAGTGAAGCTATCAGAAAGAGACTTAATTCTGGTACCACTCACATTAATAGAGAGCAAATTAACCAATTTATCCATATTTGGCGGGAACTTGCTAAGGCTGAAGCAGTCTTTGAGGTGAAGTTGTTGCAAGCTGAGGAGTCCTTCAATGCTAGGAAAAGATTGGATGTGTCTACATGTAACAGAGAGTGTCTCCAGGTTGACAAAATTATTCAAACATGATAGAAGCTCATCACAACTACTACTCATCTTCTTTTTTTTCTCCTTCTTCAGCGCCTCACCCTTAAAAAAAAAACTACGACTATTAATAAGAAGACAAATTTCTGATGATGAATGTATGATTTCTAGGTGCCATAAACCTGGAGGCAGTGACTTGATGCTGCAATCCCAGAGCTTGAGTTTGACAAGATTAACATTTAACAGAGATAGATCAACATTATCATATGCTATGAGGGCCAAGGATTTCAAGTCAGATAGTTGTCTGATGCTGGCCACAATGCTGTCAGCAAGTGGCTGTTTCTCATATGGTTGTAGGGTAAGATGTGTTAGGCTGAACGAAAGATCGATGCGTGCTAGCAAATCTTCACATGCCAGCAGCTCCAAAGATTGCAAGGTTGATAGCTTTCCAAGACTATCAAAACAGGCCTCAATGTGACATCTAAACTTGCATGAAAAGAGAGAGAGGTGTGTAATCTTGGTGAGTGTTATAGGGAGGTGACTGAGGCATCCCCAAGAGATATAGAGGTGGGTGAGTATTGGTAGATCAACAATGGAATCTGGTATGCTCTCTTTACACTTGAAGGTCCTTAAGTTCAAATCCAGAACTCGCACCAACGAATATAAACCCTTCTCTTGAATGCATGGTCTTGGATCCCCTTGATATGAAAGGTATCCAGGAGTTGATGGGAACCGAGCTGCTTCTGCTACCATTTGGAACATGGGAGATGGAGAAAGAAAAAGAAGTTCAGTTAAGAAGATATGTGTAGTAGCATTATAAGGAGGGGTGAAAGACTGAAAGCAGCATTGGAAAGTGAAATTACTAACCTCGAACAACAGGAACTGAGAATACGCCTATCTCTGCTTTGAGTTCTGCCCAGGTTTTGCGAACATGATGATCGTCAACAGAAATGACAAGGGAGTTATTCAAATGAGTTGGCAATGTTTCGAGTCTGAAATGAGAGGGCAGAAGCAGGAGAGTCAACTTGGATAGCTTGGCGATGCTCCATGGTAGCCACTTAATTGGGGAGAATTGAATATTGAGAAGACATAATTTTGGCAGCTCGCCCAAAGTTGCAGGCAATTCTTTGAGGGAATAACATTGATTAAGATGTAAAGCTGTCAAGTTGGAGAGTTTGCCAATACTACTCGGAAGGTACTTAATGTTGGAACACCATTGAAGAGAGAGATAAGTAAGGCTCCCCAGGTCACCCAAATTCTCTGGTAATTCTTGCAGGTTTCTACCATCACAAAACAACAATCGTTGCAAATAGCGGAGCTTTGAGACACAATCTATCTTCTCCACTCTTGAATTCTTTAAATTTAACTCCAAAGATAGCACAGAGAGACAATGAGCGGGGTTACTAAGGATCCATTCATCAGGATCTGTATCCATTAACAGCAAACTACCATCAGGATATAGCCTATAAACCTGTGTTTTCTGCTTTGTTGTCTTGGAATACTCAAATCGAACATGAGCTGCATCAATAGACATTTATAGCAGAGAGAGTAAGACACATCTTCTTTAAATTTAAATATGCAGTAAATCAAAACAACCTCAAATCATCAAAGAATTATATTGCAGTAAGGAATTAAGAATTGCTGAAATGACTTTGGAAAGTGAAAATACTTACTTCCAAATTGGGCTATCTCTGTTTTGAGTTCTCCCCAGGTTTTGCGAACATGGAAATTATCCTCAACAGAAATGAGGAGGGAGTCATTAAAATGACTTGGCATTAATGAATGTAGTCTGAAATCTTTGGGCAGAAGTAGGAGACTCAAATTGGATAGCTTGGCGATGTTCGCTGGGAGCCACTTAATTGGAGTGAATTGAACATTGAAAAGCGACAGATTCGACAGCTCGACCAAATCTGCTGGCAATTCTTCCAGGGATTCACAATGTTTGAGACTCAATGCTGTCAGCTTGGAGAGCCTGGCAATACTATCAGGAAGCGACTTAATGCTGGAGCACCATTCAAGAGAGAGATGAGTGAGGCTCCCCAAGTCACCCAAATTTGCGGGCAATTCTCTGAGGGAATCACAATGATTGATACGTAGAGTTGTCAAGTAGGAGAGGTCCCCGATACTATCCGGAAGCGACTCAATGTTGAGACAACGGTCAAGAGAGAGATGAGTAAGGCTACCCAAGTCACCCAAATTGGCCGGTAATTCACCGCAATGGCGAAGCAACAAGCGTTGCAAACTGGGGAGCTTTGAGACACACTGTATCTTTGGCCCTCTCCAATTCCGTAAATACAACTCCAAGGTTAGCACTTTGAGACAATCAGCTGAGTTAGCACTCAGAATCCATTCATCTGCATCTCCTTCCAATAACAGCAAACCGTTATTAGGATACAGCCTCGAAACCTCAACAAACTCTTCTGTCGTAGACGAATACCGAAATCGGCCAGAAGCTGGTTCAATAGCCATGTCCCAGCAGAAAGCAAGAAACAGTAAGACTCCCCTCAAACCAGCAAACAAACAGACTAACAGCCTGCACATTCAAGCTATCTTGCAGTTTAGAGGAGTATTACAAGAAAAAACAATCTCATAGTCATTTTAACGGGGCCAATTGAGCTATCAATCACCCACTCAGAAATACGTATTGACTCTTCAACAAAGACAACACGTCGTCCTACCCTACACTCAAACAGCATCCACAAACATAATTTATAATTATGGCGCAACGTCAATCATGTTTCAGCCAAGGTGAACCCCAGTGGCCAGTACTATGGACCTTGTTGTTCAATAAAATAAAATAAATACTACGGAGAATGGACCTTGAGGTGAAAACTAAAAAAAAAACCTACATAAACAGATAATACCTATGCAATGCACGATTTTTTAGATTTACAAAATGAGAAGAATAGGTAGAATGTGATTTTCTTAAATTGTGTTAGGGCTTATGATCAATTCTATGTGGTTAAGTTTCAATCATCTCCTAATTGTTGCAGGGATGGTTTTCTCTATCAAGTGTAGTGTCAATCACTATTCACCACTACACCAACAATCAATTGGTTGTTAGGGTCTACCCATAAATCTCTATTATATAAGTGAAGGGGAGMAAGATGGTGTTCCCCTTCAAAAAATACAATTATACCCTTAATGAAATTAAATGCCCATTTTATAAAAATAAAAATAAAATTAAAGGCTCATTGTTATATTTAATGCAATTTTCTAATTCTTGCCATATATATTGAAGATGGAATAAAAATTTGAAATTTCAATTAAATGTTCAATAAAGTTGAATTTTTGTTTTATATTAGACATGTTAGAAATGATGTGCATGAAAAATTGAGTAAGAAAATAATTGGACAATGTAACTTAATTAATAGACCGAAAATTTAACATGAATTTTATTAATCTCTATTATATAAGCCAAGGGGGAGCTATAGTATCCCCTATGATATACTAATAATGTCTTAATGATTAATATTAGTGTAGATTGTTAAATATTAAATCAATAACATTGCAAACAAGTTTAAGTAAAGATAAATAAATCAATGTAAATCTTTTGAGTATATTTGAACAGAAATTTAGCTATGAATATTTCAATCAATTCAATATACTTGCATTAATTTATCAAAATTACAATAAACGACCAAAAATATCATTGCTAATTAACATTGATTTTCTTAAAAGTTGGCAAAATTAAAATTGTTATCTTTTAATATCAATTAATCAATGCATAATATAATGAACTAGACATTAGTTTGATAATTGACATTTATCATGAAATACTAATATATTTCTATAACAAATGTGATGAATCTAGACATTATACATTTGTACAATTAACTACAAGTATATAAACTAACTCTCCCCACATTCGAAAAACATATAAAGTACCAATTTTAATTTTTTTCTACTATATGTCTGTCTAAGAGTAGTAGATATTAATCTTTAATGTTGATGAGACATGTATGTAAAATATACATTATAGTGTAGTAGTAGTAGTTGAATAACAATCTTTAATTATGGTTTCAGTTAGAATTTTCAAATTTTGTTGCTCATTGATATTTTTATACAAAATTTTATTTTGTTAAGTGATCAAGTTCATTATTTTGTTACTAACTTTTTTCGTTCAGTCATTTATTTGTTGCATGAAGTAATATATTCATAAGTTAGAGTAATTTCAAAAGTTGTTTTTGGTGTTATATTATGATATTAACAATGTATATCATGTTGACACAAATACATGGTAATATATACTGATCCGTCATCACGCGCTCAAAATGCTTATATGTGTGGTGAAATATACCGAAGCACGCATCACGTGCTCAAAATTCTAGTACTTAATATTTTAACTTAACTATAGGTTGATTATCATTTAGTATCGTACTCTCTATTATGTTAATCAAACTTTTCTACTTTATCAAAACTATACACAATTTTTTTCCACTTTATTTCGGCACGAGTTTTCCTCCATTTTATATCTCTAACTCTAAATAATATATTTGAAAATTTGTTTACAAACAAACTACAAACACAACATTGATTAAAGATGTAATAACAAATAAATTTAAATTTAGGCCTTGTTCTCCTCTACTGAATTTTGCTGAACTGAACTGAACTTATTGGTACTGAACTGAACTTATATTATATTTACTGAACTAAACTTATTGCTACTGAACTGAACTTATTTATACTGAAACCTTAACAAATTTCTTAAGGATTGAACTTATTTTTACTGAACTGAACTTATTTTTACTGAAACTTATTTAAATAAGTTGACAAGAATAGGGTTTTAGTACTAACGTTTGTAGCACGAACAAATAACTAATTGATATTTTACAAATATGTTAGTTTGACATGCACGCATCGTGTGCAAAAAATACTAGTTCTACTATGGTCCCGGGCAAATGTTCATTTCCGAAACTAGAAATGTTTATTTCCGAAAATAAACATTTCTAGTATCGGAAATGAACATTTTGTTAGGGGCCATGATGAGTAACAAGGTCCCGGGACCATAATAGACCTATAGGGGCCTACCTATATTGAATGTGTAATTATATAGTTAACGGGCCTAGTTCATGAGCCCTAATCTCTTGTATATAAACATTAATCGTACCCTAACACTAGTATTTTTGACACGCGATGCGTGCATGAATGAAATTAATAATTTGGGTTCATCATTAAAATATAATATGTATTTTGATAGCACACTTATGATAGGATTCAAAAAAAAAATTAATAAATAGTCTTTTGAATGTATTTCAATGTCTAGTTTTAATAAAATTCTCATTTGTTTTGACAGGCTTGTCGCGCGCCTATCAAAAGTACCTATTAGAACTAACCTGCAGCTAGTGGTAACAGGATCGTATCCACAAAGAAACAACTACTATTGATTAACTGAATCAAAGCATCTAAACTAATAAGAGAAAATTTGGTTTATGTTGTATCGAATTAAGACTAAAAATAACGACGAACAATGAAGAATAAACTATAAGATTAACGAATCTAGGACTATGGTTCACTATAGCAGTAATTAACAGTAATTCGGCATCAACAATTCATAACATGGCATAATCAAAATTCGGTCAAAGCTCTCTCGAATCAATTGAACCATAGAACTACTCTTAACTGTATCTCTCAACCTAGGAAACTCTCGTTCTGCCTATTGGCGTTGATCTTGTGCTAAGTCTCAATCGTTAGATCTAGAGACTTGTGACTAATCAAATTAAACAATTAAGTCGGGCCCTACAAAATTGATTAACATGAATAACAATCTAATAGGAAATTGATTAATAGCAAAGTCAAGAATCGAATCAAGCCAAAAACATGTCAATCATATTGCTATAGATCCCCAATCGCCCTAGAAATTGAACTACTCACTCATATTGAAATTAATCATGATAATTGCGATTGGGGAAAACACAATAAAAAACATAAACGAATTAAAAGCAATAAAAGAATAGATTAATTAAGGGAAGAATAAATTACCAAAAGTGCAAAGGAAATTGATGAACGATTGAACTTTATTGAATTCCAATTGAATGAGAAAACTAGGGTTCTGAGAATACGTAATTGAGTTTTTGAAATAAAATCTAATAATCAAAAGTGATTTACAAAATTAGGATTTCTCCTCTTAAATACTCTTGTTTTTCTGAATTAAAAGAGCTGCCAAATTACAACAATGCCATCTCAATTAAAGCCAAACAAAGCAGAAACAAATCGCCCAAAACCGGACCCAATTCCAAACCGATCGGTTTGAGTTGCCAACTGTAGGACGTGGGCCGCGCCCTCGCGTATAGCGGGCGCGCGGCTTGGTACTATATCGAGGTGCTTTGCGTGGGCTTGATCCACGGAACCCGCACGTGAGTGCGTTGGGGTAGTGTTGTCGAGTAAGGGGAGTCGCCACCGTGCCTAGAAAGGTTATTCACGGACGCCCGAAACGTTGGTGCCAAATCAACGGCCCCACGTCCAATCAAGTAACCAGTCGTGGGTTCGGGGACATGGTACGGATTGAATCAATAACCTAATCCGCCCGCATGTAGCGGCCTCTACTCGGTCTCATTGTTTAATTCATAAACACGATTTATTGGTATGCACACCAACTTACATATTCCAGACCTTATTAGCGCAACTAGCCCTAAAAAATACTCAGTTGAGATGTTTACTTATTATGCACAAGAGACTACCTAAACCTAGAAATTGTGACCACTTTGTATTAATCATGTTAAAACGGTGCTAAAACGGTGTCCATAGTTAATCTGATTTAAAGTGATTCACATTAATTTCCGATCTTTGTTTATAGCAAAATATATTAAAATATACAACAATGACATATGAAGTATATGAATTCAAAATTATCACAAACTTCTTACCCTAAATCTGCAAACAAACAAGTTAGTTTGTAAACGAAGCTAAAGATTTCCGCCTTGAATCGCTTATAAAGACAAATACCAATTGTTAGTTCATGACGAAAAACGAGCGAATGAATCGTCTGCCTTGAATCGCTAGGTACAGGATAGAAATCGTTTAGTATTAACAAGTATAATAATATGAAATGAAATGAAAAGAATGAAAACCGAAACAATGAAAACATTTGAAAAAACCTACATATTACATGGAACGATAAATAGTGAGTTTCTACATTGTTAAATTACATTAAAACTCATAATATGGTTATCAAGTTAAAGAAAGTGAAAGGAGAACTATTGGTGAGTAATCTCAGAATTCAACTTGTTTTCGCTTGTCAAATCGAATCGAAAGAACGCAAAGACTCGTGTTTTATGTGTATTTTTGAAAGAGTTTTGTAATGGAGAGAGATGCAAATTGCTTGAGTAATGGAAGTGAAGTCGGAAGTATAGTGTATGAAAATCGTGTTCAAAAATCGTTGAAATGAGGCAAGGCAGTATTTTAAGGCGTACGGAGGCAGAAAAAGGAGCGTATATACGCTGAAGGGCAGGTATATACGCCAAGAAGCAGCGTAATATACGCTGCCTCTTCAGCGTATTTGCTCTCAGCAGTATAAACCTGCGTATATACGCTCCCTAGGAGCGTAATAATACGCAGGCTTTTGCGTAATATTTTTTACTACAAAAATCTGAAATATTTTTCAATCGAATAATTCTTGCCATACGTCTGCGATTTCTAAGATTACGATTTATTCTAGGACGCCTCCTTGTTCGCTAAGAAGTATGATTTCTAGGAGATTTAGACGATTCGGTGATTTTGCTAATTATTTCAACGTATTTCTGCGTATCTGCGTATTTAAACATTGCAAAATCATAGAAAAATCAGAAAAATAATTTAAAAATACTGGCGGATTCAGAAAAATGTGACGAACATGATGAGAAACAAAAAGCATGAGAATCGCCAGCGTAACTTGTTTGAAAACCTTTGAGTTTATCGATAAACTCGAAAGAAAATATTTTTGCCTTGTTTTTGACCTTTGACTCATAATTTCGAGTGTGACTTGACTTCACATATTTCGAGCTTCCTTACGAGTTCAATTGCGTTTTTTCGAGTTCGAATTAATTGCGACATGTGGTATACTTCATCATCGATTACTCATTTGGGGAGACATTTTTAGGTGTCTACACCAACCGATCGTTTTGAGTTGCCAACCGATCCGTTTGAGCTGATTCTTCTTGCTTAGCTTTTCTCCGCTTAATCCACACATCACGCTACTCCCATGAAGCTCCATAGTGCCTTTAATCATTCCAAAATCGATCTAAAAGCTATGAAAAGATCTTGAAACTAATCAAAACACTAAATGCACAATATTAGTAGCAAAAAGGCCTTAATGAGGCCAAAATCAACTAAAAGGACAAGAGAATGAGGGGGAAAAACCATACAATAAACCAATACATCAAACTCCCCCAAGCCAAACTCTTGCTTGTCCTCAAGCAAGCTCCACTAGACTCACAAGCAAAGCACATCTCACCCCCATAAAAAACAACATCGCAAAGACTCATGACCAATTCCTCGACCAAAGATCCGAAGTAACTCAATTCCTATCCAAAACGTGATTCATCAACAACACAACCAGCCATCAAGAATAGAGAGAAACGGAATCAAGGAAAAACTTCTCGCTAGTGGCACTCCTCTCTTTGTGTGGTAGGTTAAAAATGAACCCAATCGCTCACCACCCCACATGCGCATAAAATGTGCACATGAATCAACTTTTGTGGCCTAAATCACTAAAGGCAACCCTCCCATCTCACCAACACTCATGTGTTTGAAAGGGGCGACAATAGCACTCAACCTACAAGTCGACTCGAAATGCATACACAACTCAACGACCTTGGCAAGGTACTCAATCTACAAGACACAAATGGACACATGTTTATCAAGTGAGGATTTTTAATAGCTTGTAATAGGGCTAAGGTTAGGGGTAGGATTAATTTTGGGAAATGTGAGCTAAGAGTCCAACTTAAGGGTGCATTCTTCATCAATCAACGCAAATTTCCAAGTGATAAGGCTAAGACAACTCCAAGCAAACCCCAACTCAAGTAACAAAAACCAACCAATTCCAAGAACCGCAACCACATCGTATCATCATCTTTGTTACAACAAAACACAAGTGCAAAGGCATTATTTTACTAACACAACAAGAAAACTAGTCATTACCGACTGTCTAAAACAAACCAAATATGGTCGGTAAAAACGCGGAAACAGTCGGTAATGGGTTTACTGACCGTTTAGGGTCGGTAACCGATGGTCGGTATTTGTATGGTCGGTAATTTATGGTTTACCGACCGTTTAACGCTCGGAAAACGATTACCGACCGTTTTCAGTAACAGACATTGATTTGCGTCCGTCTGAAACGGACGGTGATTTCCGTTCGTTTGCAATGGACGGAGATTACCGACCGCCAAACGGTCGGTAATCACTAAGATTTGCGACCGTTGACGGTCGATAAAAGTCAATTTTTTCCCAAATAAAAAGGGAATATAATTATTACCGACCGTCAACCGATCGGTAAAAGTCAACTTTTGAAGTAGTTTGACTTTTACCGACCGTCAACCGGTCGGTAAAAGTCACCTTTTCAAATTAGTTTGACTTTTACCGACCGTTAGACGGTCGGTAAAGTTGATTTATTTTTTTAAAAAAATGAAAATTGGAACCAAAAGTGTTTTGGCTCCAATTTTATTCAACCAAATGGGTCAGAAATTCAGAACATCACAACATTTAATAAATTGAAATAAACATAACATTTCAATTATAATTTCAAAAAATACAAAAACTGGAATAAAACCCAGGAGCAAAACTCATATTCACGCTTAACAAAAGCAGCTTAACCCTAACAAAAAAAACAAATTCACGATTTCCTATCTTCAGAAATTCTTCACGCGAAAACTCAGATTCACGCACGCTTCAAATATGTCTGAAACAAAACAAACACACAAAAAAAGTCAGGAATTAAACACAAAAAAAGGAAAATAATAAAATAAAATGAGAAAAAAAATCAGAATATAATCAGGAAAAATAAAAAAGAATATTTCGAAAATACCAAGCAAAAGATAAAACTGAAATCTCACAGATTTGTAATATTTGAGATGAAAATTTTCAAAAAAGCAATGAATTGGCGAAAAATAAGAAAATCCAGCAATAAAAAATCGAGAATATTGAAAATCGAACACTATTTTTATAAAACCAAAAGAGATATTGAAAAATAAGAAAATCAAGCAAAAGAAAATCGAGAATATAAAACCAACAGGGAAATCGAAAAATAAGAAGAAAAAAAGTCAGATAATCGAAAACTYGATCTAAAAAACGAATTGGCGAAGGTACTTGAAAAGGTAAGATATTTTTTTAAAATCAAAAAGAAAAAAAACCTAGATCTAAAGAACGAACTTGAAAACTTAAAAAACACGAAAAAAAATAAGCAAAAATGAAAAAACAAGATCTAAACAAAAATCAAAAGGAAAATCAAAAAATAACTTTGAAAACCAGATCTAAAGAATAGAAACAAAATGAATATTAAGAGAAGGCGAAGGGAAAGAATCGGCAAGGGCTTACGAGGCGTCACTGGGTCAGCGAGGAAGCGGCGAAGGGCGACGAAGGAGCGGCGAAGGGCGACTTGGGTCGACGAAGGAGCGGCGACGGCTAGGCTTGGGATCGGGGAGGAATCGGTTCCAGCTTGGTGAGTGCTTGAGAAGAGGGTGAATAAGTAGGTGAGACTGTGAGAGGAGGGAGAAAGAAAGAGAAAGATGAGAGAATTGAGAGGAGAGAGAAAAAAATGAATGTAAATGAGGAAAAAGAGTGAGAAAGAAAATAAAAGAGAGTGAGAGAATAAAAGGGCAAAAGGCAGTATGAAATTATGAATTGCATTGGAGGCCCACGACCTTATGGTCGGCACAAACAAATTGAAAATATTATGTTCCCCGACCATCAACGGTCGGTAATACTATTTCTGGCGGTCGGTAATTTTGTTTCTTAGTCAA
Organism: Bassia scoparia; assembly: GCA_008642245.1. Lineage (NCBI taxonomy): Eukaryota > Viridiplantae > Streptophyta > Magnoliopsida > Caryophyllales > Amaranthaceae > Bassia > Bassia scoparia. Next base: position 19,280 of record SNQN01002173.1, on the reverse strand, counting down.
ACAAAAAAATTGACCATATTACAGACCGAAAAACGGCCGGCAACAATAGAAAGCGGACGCTAATTTCCATCCAACTTAAAAACGGTCGGTAAATTTAATAAAACGGTCGGTAAATTATGTCCATTCAAAAACGGTCGGTAATATGATATTTTTCTACCGTCTATGAGACGGTCGGTAAATTCCGTCGTTAATAACGCGGATTCTAGTTGTGTAATAAACTATAAACTAAAACTTATTGTTGGATTTGTTTTTTCTTTTTCACTTTTTTTCCATTTTTTTATTGATGGAAACCAAAACATACAACTTTTGCCTTGCACTATACATAGAAACGATGACAACACTCAAGCTAAGGAACCAAATGTGAAACACAACACCACACCAAATATCACCAACACGAGCCTCCAACAAAAAGCACCCACGAAACACACATCAAGCACCAATATGCTCCCCCAAGCTAGACTTGGGTTACACGAACAAGGCCAAAATGGGATTGTAATGTAGGTAATCATGAAATGAAAGGAATCAGACTCAAAATCAGGGATCAAGGGATAATATAATGTTTCTAACACTGAAGCACAACTTCTAACAACGAAAGACTCCTATCATGCTCAACATACGACCAAATAGCCAAATAGACAAGTACCAAGCCAAGATTACGAGATAGTGACACACTAGGAACTAACACACAAGAAAGAAATATGAATAATTATGCATTTAAGCTCAAATCCTCTCAAGTTTAGTTCTTCCTCGTTCCAAAGATACTTTAGGCTAAGTCATGTCAATCAAATCCAGTTAAGGAATCAGAAAAGCAATCACAAGTTCACTAAGGTCGAGTTCAAACATCACAAGCATCAAAAAATTTTGACAAAGGGGCACAGGGAGACATGCTTTACAAGAGAATCCAAATCATACTCAAGAGCAAGAGATCACTAATTTTCCTAAACTACACTATCCCTAAGAAAGCAATACATTTTTTTTGGTTGCAAGTAAACTCCTACTCCTAATGAATGGTACAAACCATGCAACTATCCTAGAAAGCAATAAAATCTATACTAGAAAGCAATTAAATCTACGCTAGAAAGCGATAAACCATACCTCAAACCATCGCCATCCACATAAAGTGCTTGTTCTTCCCCCCCAAGCTGAATCTAGCAATGTCCTCAATGCTAGGGGAGAAAAGGAAACAAGCACCTCAAGCCATATCATCATCATCACCCACTACACGACCCGAACCATCGCCCTAATAACTGCTCCCAAAACCGCCGCCAAAGTAACCGGCACTGCCAAATGGCACACCAAAGCCTCCCTCAAGGTAAGTGTACCAAGAGGAGTGGAGACCAGTAGGGTTAATGTTGCCTTGCCGAGCAAAATAATCATACATGTGATACATAGCAAGGCGGGAATCAGTTTCCATAGTGGTTAGACGCGTGTTAAACGCATCAAACCGATCCCCCAACTGGGTCTGGGTGATAGCAAGGTTGTTAATACCCTACATCAGAGCGTTATAGTCCGGGGGAGGGGGAGGATAAGCCTGGGCCTGAGGCTGGGGCTCCGGCGGGTGTGTGGGTTGTTGTCCATCGGGATACAACACGTACCTCGTAGAGTTCGGAGCAAGAGCCGTATGAGGGCTCGGAAGAGAGACGAGTGAGGTGGGGCGACCCTTCTCGTCCTTAGCAAGGACCCAATGTACCCCTAAGTTCTGGCCTCGTACCACCCATCGAAGGGAGGTCCGAAGGTAGTAGGAGTCTATAGTAGTAGACTCAGGACACTTGAAGTACTCGGACTCGTCAAATTCCGGTACTTGTCTCACAAAGAGCGTCACCAAGCCCCCAAAGACGATCTCTGCATGTGTCTTGGGAACCGGCGAGCTAGCAAATCGGAACAGGTGACAAACATAATGATGCCCAATGTTTATTTTGTAGTTAGCCATGTCGGAACATAGGTAACCACCCAAAATGTTCAGCTCTCGTCGGGTCATGTTGTTCGCCTCATATCTACCGAAAACGGTCCCCGCCATGAACCATTGCCATATACGAACTACCAGTTGATTAAGAAAACTGGCATGTAATTTTTGGTAGTTCGTACATGGCAAACCGGTTAGAGCTACCCACAAGTAATCAGCCACAACTGGGACGGGGGGTTCAATGTGTTGGTAGTGGGTAACACCCAACACTTGACAGAAGGCACCAAGAGATGCACTAAACTCCCTGTTAAACAACCTATATCGGATGGTACGTATAACGTCCTCCTCATGAGGTTGTACAAAAGTCAAAGAAGATAAAAATTTTAAAGCAATTTTTGGGTAAGTATAGCAATGTTGATTATACAAGTTTAGCATGCCTATACTACCACATAAACGCTGCAATTCATCCTCGAGACCGAGGGTATGCATATAGTTATGATCAATAAAACGAGTTGCGCGAAACCCTCGGTCTTTTAAGTTCAAGAATTTTACCTTCTCGAGGCCATCTCGGAAGACAATGTCCAGGTAGTCGGGGTCCGGTGTAGTGTCCCTGTCGTGTTGGAGGTGCAACGGCAACGCCAACGCCATTTCGTCCTCCCCTTTCTACACGGGATCTGGAGTGGGCTCCCTCTCGGGCTCTCTTCTTCTCCTTCTAGAGGCCATTTATGGATTTTTGTGGTGGTGATAAAAATGGAGTATGGGAAAGTGAGTGAGAAAAAGAGAGATTGAAAGAGTGGAAGATGTAGAGGATGGAAAGTGAAAGAGAATGGTATAAAGTTTGAAGAATTTGGATGAGTATTGAAGGAGAAACAAAGGTTTGAAGTTCTGTTTTAATGGAGGATGAAGTATAATATGAGAGGATTGAGAGGATGAAGATGAAGATTAATATGATGGAATGAATGAATGTGTGAGGAAATTAGAATAAAAGAGAGGAGAGAGCTCTGTTGGTAGGTTTTAGACCCAAACCGATCGGTTTGACCTGAACCGATCGGTTTAGGGTATGATCATTATTTGTCTACAAAGCGCAGTCGATCGACCTAAATGAACCAGCAACTCAAACCGATCGGTTTGACTTGAACCGATCGATTTGAGATTCGATCAATTTTTCTCAAATTCTCGAAGTCGATCAACCTAATTGAACCTACCAACCCAAACCGATCGGTTTGGGGTATGACCCCAAAATTCCTTCGTCTCGCATTCGATCGACCCAACCAAACCGATTAACCCAAACCGATCGGTTTGAGGTTCGATCAATTATACTCAATTATGCTCAACCGATCAACTCCCTTGAACCTATAGACCAAACCGGTCAGTTTAACCCAAACCGATTGGTTTGACCTTAAGTCGCAATTCCAATTTGTCTTGCAGTCGATCGGTTGGATCAATCCTACCGACCCAAACCGATCGGTTTGATTTTCAGCTGATAATTCCTTCCTCAGGCATTCGATCGACCTGGTTGATCCTACGACCCCAAACCGATCGGTTTAAGCTCTACGAAGCTCCCTTTTCCTACACACTTAGTGAAATTTTGATCAATTCCCTCATTCTCACTCACTCAAAAGCTTCTACACTATAGCTACCCTAAGCTACTCACTACTTTAAAAAGCAATAAACTACGGGTTGCCTCCCGCAAAGCGCTTGTTTAACGTCACGAGCCTGACGTATTACCTCGAAACGCCATCAGGATGATGTGTCCTCGAGGTACAAAACCTCCGCAAGACCTACCATAGCGCCTTCATGATACAACTTCAGACATTGACCATTCACTTTGAACTTGTCACCTTTGTCATTCATTATCTCGATCGAACCAAATCTGCTTACCATGGTGACAGTGTAGGGGCCGGTCCATCTAGACTTCAACTTTCCAGGAAAAAGTTTAAGTCTCGAATTGAACAACAAGACCTTGTCCCTGTAGACACCCAAATGTGTCTCCCCAAATGAGTAACCGATGATGAAACATACCACGTTTCGTGATCGATTTGATTCTGAAAAGACGCAACTGAACTCATAAAAAAAGCTCGAAATATGTGAAGTAATGCTCGAAATCATGTGTCAAGGGTCACATAAGAGGCAAATAGTATTTTCTCTTATTTCTTTTATTTATTTTCTATTTTTATAATTTTCTATTTAGTTTTAGGATTTTTTAAAATAATTTATATTGGTGATTTTTACATTATTTTTCCGATTTTTCTATAATTTTCTATAAATTTTATAATATTTACAAAAATCAAAATACGTAAAAAATACATAAAAATCAGAAAATACTTTTAAAATACCAAAAAATACATGGAATGTTCTAGAACCCCCTAGAACCGTATTTTCTTGCAAAAGGGGGTGTCTAGGTTCATTCAATCCGAGAAGAATCAAGAAGAATCGAAATATTTTCAAAGAAGGTAGGGAATAATTGAGGGTATATACGCTTTGAGAAGCGTATATACGCTCCCGCCAGCTTATATATGCTCCTTCGAGCGTATATGCGCTCCCGCCAGCATATATACGCTCCTTCGAGCGTATATACGCTCCCGCCAGCGTATATACGCTCCTTCGAGCGTATATACGCTCCTGCCAGCGTATATATATGCTCCTTCGATGAGCGTATATATGCTCATTTTTGCCTTTTCGTGCCTATAAATACCCTCCTTTGCCTCATTTTCGACAACTTCACACGTTGCTAAGCTTCACATACTCTCTCACTTTCTCACTTACACTCTCTTGCTACTACAAACACACAAATAAGAGTTCTAGAGCTCTTTTGAATCGAATCGACGGGTGAAATCAAGGTATAACTTTGAGGTTGTCAACTAAAACCTTCATTTCGCCTTCTTCTAACTGGACTAATAACTATTATGGAGTTCAATTAAAAAGTAATAAAATGTTAGAAAAACCCACTTTCAGTTTTGTTGATGTTGTAAATATGAGGATTTAATTCTTTCTCATTTCATCATTTTTTGTTTTATCATTGTCATTCTTCTTTTTCAATTATCCTTATTATTTATTCGTTTACACCATCTGTTATTATTTTCATCTTCAATACTAAACATGTTTATTGGTCTTGTTTAGCGATCAATCAAAGGGCACTTTTTATTATATTCTTAAACGATGTTATATATATATATATATATATATATATTTTATTAATTATATATATATATAATATAATTTGTTTGATTATATATGTTTGTGTCACGGCTTGTATAATTTGTTAAAGAGTACCGGATTTAATTGGCTTGTCCACTTAAGTCAGATAATTAATGGTCAATCGGTTTTTTATTGTCCTTGATTATATGACGTAACAAAACAAAAGTGATCGCTTAAATCCGATTGTAGGAAGTAGTTTTGTATAATAGTCAACCCCACTAGTAACCTTGATTATAGATGCGCTAATAAGGGCTTAAAATGCTAAGTAACGTGTATCCAAATAATGATGGCTGAATGGATTCAAGTGAGGACCGAGTAGAAAGCCGCCTAATGGCAATTGGGTCAAAGAAATTCAAAATCCGTCCATGTCCCGACCCACGAGCATGGTATTATTGGAATGACCGTGGGCTTTGTTTTGGCACCACGTTGGCGATCCGGATTAACCATTATAGCCACGGTGCAAGCTCTTCTTTCGGACAACACTCCCAAACGACTTTTCACGTGCGGGTTCTTGGGCTCTAAGCCCACAACACAAAGCAACACCATCGATGTCAGGTCCAAAGGCCCGCGGGGCCACGGTCTACATTTGGCGACTTTCAACTGAGGGATTAATCACCGTTTGGTGAAATGGGACAGACTTGAAAGTTTCGTATTCCATCATTAGGATTAATTTGATTTTTGGCATATGCATGTGAACCTCCGTATTAGGGTACCCTTAGGCTCTTTGGTCTCAATATGGCAGTTTCTATGTCGAGACCATCTAGGGATACTAGCTGGCTGGCAATGTGGGATTAATGGATCCACTATGGCTTAAAGGCAAGTCCTATCCCAACCCATGCCGGGTGTCACGTGTTACGGGATCGTGCAATAAGGGTAAACTCGTCCTTTACATCACTTCCGGTTTGAAATGTGCAAATTGGGACCCAAACTTATCTTAGGCAGTGGTTACCCTCTTTTGGACTGACCCGACCTAGTTGGGACTTGTCATATTGTGTTTTATTGGGCATTGTATGGGCCCTAAGCTTGGTATAGTTTTCTTGACCTTAACACATTGTTCTTAAAACACTGTTTTTTCATATAGTCCCATGGTTTCATCTTTTAGGTTTCACAATTCATGCTAGTTAACTTTTAACTTTGACCTTTTTATTTCCACAAAGAACTTTGTCCTTCCAAATTCGGGACCTTTAGGTCCACATTAACTTTGACCTAGGTCTTGACCTTGACCATGGTAGGCATAAGACTTTGACCCTTAGGGTCTTTGACCTTGACCACTAGGGTAGGCATAGACTTTTGACATCGATGTGACCTTAGACGTTGACCCTTACCCATCGGGCCCCAACATAGGCTTCGGGCCTTTAGGTTACTAGGCAAAACCTTACCTCTTAGGACACTGCATATCATGCATCTCCCATGTCAATCGGTGCCCTTTTCCAAAAAAAAAGCAAAAAAAAAAAAAAAATTCAAAAAAACAAACGAAAGGCACTGCATTGCATTCATCTAGGAAGAGACCATTAACTAGGACATACATTAGCACATGCATCGATATGTTCAATTAATGGACTCAAGGAGTTCACTAAGACTTACTTCTTTTGAAACAGGTGAAACGCTCTATAAGCCTTGTCGACTCCGGAGGTTTTGAGCCCTAAGGGGCCCAATCCAAACCCAACCTGCCCCAACCTTCACTAACCCATTTAGCTTAAACCACAAAATGGCCTCAACAAGAAAGATCCAAAAGCTGCCGAGCATAGTATCAAGAGCTTGAAGCTAAGATCCAAAGGAGTTACCCGACGGCTCTTCTTGGACAAGCGGTTGAAAAGCGATTCCCAAAAAAAAGCCCATTGACCCCACTTTACCAAACCAACCTCCTCTTGGACCCCGCAACCTCAACCAAACAAGCCAACTACATGGACCTCGATTACCTATCAAGATTAGAACCACCGTGGCGCTTAAAGGATTGACTCCGCGCTTTTTCCAATGGTCTTTCCTCCCCTTGTCTTTGAACCAATATGTCAAAATGGTTCTTTCACTCCTGAGAAATCGGAATAGCTTACTGGGAAGGACCTCATCCACGCATTCATGCACAGTACCAAAGGGTAACATCACAGATCCAAACATCCTTCTCTTCCGAGAGCTTGAAATCCTTAAGCAGGGGGAGAACGAGGGTTCACTACCTATCTGACTGGATGGAGAGAAGTTGCGCCACCCTAGTCTCGCTCCTTACTGAAGAAGAGATGCAAGCCTTCATTTCTGGCCTCTAGCCCAAAATACAAAGATCATCTCAAGTATCGAAGCCTTACCCAATATGCAGATGGTCTACGGACATTGGAGTGGACATAGAGGTATTCTTCTTTGATTCATGGAATCATTAGGGTCTTAGCTTAGGCCGAGTCGGAAGAGCCCTTTCCCTAGACTGTGTATCATTTCTTTTTCTCCATCTGTCTAATTGTCATTAGGTGTTTAGGATTAAAATTCTGTATTACCTCTATGTAATAATTTATATGGTATTAATAAAAATTAATTTATTCACTATTCTTCTACCTCCATATTAATTTGTGCTTCTAATTAATTACTGACCTCACACTTAAATGGACATTGCCAGAAGAGGCCTTTCTTTCTTAGCTCCACAAATAAACCTCTTTCCCTCCATTCCCTTCTCACAATCAAATCAAAATCCCTTGCAACCCTTTGGACCATAACACAATCATTCAACCTATCTTTTTCATCACCCACATCTACCTAAACCCTTTGACCAAACGGTGCGTAGAGAAGACATGTGCAAAAGATAGAAAGAAAAAAAAGAAAAGAAAGAAAAATGGTAACACAAAAGAAAAAAGAGTAAAAAAAATCAAAAGAAGTTCAATAATGCCAATTCTTGGCAAATGCAAAATGAATCAAAAATCAAAAGGGTCAAAAGCCCAATGTTCAAATAAAAAAGTCAAAAGTCTAAAAATGGCACCTGCCGCACGTGGGTGTCACTTCGGGTCATTCGAGCCTTTTTCGGCCCTCAACCACAGCTCCACTTGCAACCTAAAAAGTCCTCTCACACGAGGCATTATCCAAATCATCATCAAGAACTACGACGGTTCTGTTCCAAAAGGGTACGTAGGAAGTCTTTCTCGAGGTCCTGGACCCATAAAACTCAATAACGTTCAGGAGGTCCACCTCCCAGTTGGTTTGATTTCTTTTAAGGCTAGAGCACAATTATCCTGTTCTGTAGCACCCGACATAGACCGAACTTGAACCTAACACCATCTAGCCAACCCACATCAATTCTCACATTTTATTACCCTTAGTCACAAATTTTTAGTCTTGTCTTTTCTTGAACCTTTAGCCTATTCTTTCATACACCTTAAGGGGCTCTCCTCAACTCTTCCTTAGGCTATCACTCTGTAAAAATCAATCATACATCCTCCTCAAGGCACCGCATGTGCAGGGCATTTTCTCCATGTATCTCTCCTCATAGCGACGTTCAGAGCTCAAGTCCACCGATTGGCAAATTCAAAATCAATCTCCGATACCCCATCTCTTTAACTTACCACACAAAAAGCTAAGCCAAACCACGACTCCACAAAATTCACTAGCCTTTACTTACTCCGTAAAACAATTGGGGCCTATAACACAAGCCCCAACCTCGGATTTCGCAAGCAAGCTCATCAAGCTTGGGGCTCACTAACTAAACTTACCATCATCACCACACAACTCGAGCCTTTCTCCTAACCTTAAACCCCATGGGTTGGGGGCTCACTTGCAATCATAAGCATCGCCTTTGCTCGAATGGGGGCTTGAGACGGCTCCATTCCACAATCCAAAAACATCTTACCATTAGTCAATTTCCTTGGTCATTTCATGCATTAGATCTAAGGACAAACATGCATTACACATGTAGTCATTATAAGCGGCACTTCATAAGCACCATCATGCATACAAACATCATCATTATGCACCATACACATTACACATTGAGCATTGCACATTGCATCACCTCTACACGAGGTTAGGGCCCATCTTACGTGCAGTTGCCTACACACGCCTATACAGCATTCATCGCTATACGCGATTGATGGTATACGCAACATCTCCTTTTCACATCCTTTCGGGTTTTGGAATTTGCTCCCGCATCAGAAATTCTGCATACACATCCTTTTGGGTTTTGGAATTTTCTCCCGCACCAGAAATTCCGCATACACACTCTCTCGGGTTTTAGAATTTTCTCACGCACTAGAAATTTCGCATACAATCTTTCGGGTTAATCTTCTCATTTCATCATGTTTGTTTTTATCAATGTCGTCTTCATTTTCATTATTCCTTATTATTATCATTATTATCGTTCACCATTGTTAATATTATCATCGTCAATACTAATATGTTTATTTGTCTTGTTTAGCGGATCAATCAAAGGCACTTTTTATTATATTCTAACGATTTGTTTGATTGCAGTGACAAGGTAAGGATGGCGTATGTGTGTGTGTGTGTGTGTGTGTGTGTGTGTGTGTGTGTATATATATATATTGTATATATGTTTTGTGTCACGCTTTGTATATTTGTTTAAATAAGACCAGAATTTAATTGCTTGTCTCATTAAAGTCAGATAATTATGGACAACCGGTTTTCTAGGCTCCTTGTTAATATTGACTAACAATAAAGTGATCGCCTTATCCGTTGTAGAAGTCATTGTTTGTATAATAGTAACCCACCTAGTAACCTTTAGGATTAGTGCGTTAATAAGGCTTGAAATTGCTAAGATACATGTATCCAATAATCATGATGAATGGAATTACAATGAGACCGAGTAGAGGCCGCTACATGTAGGCGGATTGGGTCAAAGATTCAATCCGTACCATGTCCCTGAACCCACGAGCTGGTTACTGGATCGGACCGTGGGGCCTTTGTTTTGGCACCAACGTTTTGCGCGTCCGTGATTAACCATTATAGGCACGGTGCCGATCCCCTTACTCGACAACACTCCCCCAACGCACTCACGTGCGGGTTTTGTGGCTCAAGCCCACAACACAACCACACATCGATGTAGGCCCAAGCCCCCCGCGGGTGCCCACTGTCAATAGTCTCCTACTTCGAACTCTCGATCCAAGATCTTCTTATCATGCCATCACTTGGTCTTTTCTTTATAGAGCTTAGAACTCTCATAAGCTCCCAAACGGAACTCATCAAGTTCATTCAACTGCAGCAAACGCTTCTCACCCGCCAATTTAGCATCCATATGAAGCTTCTTGATCGCCCAAAAAGCTTTATACTCCAATTCAACAGGCAAATGACACGCCTTTCCAAAGACCAAGCGATAAGGGGGCGTACCAATAGGTGTTTTAAATGTAGTCCAGTACACCCACAGGGCATCATCAAGCTTCGTACTCCAATCCTTCCTAGACTTTGCCTCAATCTTCTTAAGAATGGACTTGATCTCGCTGTTGGAAACTTCAACTTGCCCACTAGTTTGAGGATGGTAGGCAAGTCTAGTACGGTGTTGTACTCTATATTTCCGCAACAATGTATCAAGGCGCCTCTCATGAAAATGAGAACCACCATCACTTATGACAGCTCTAGGAACTCCAAAGCGCGGAAAAATAATCTTCTTAAACAGCTTCAAGACCACTTTGGCATCATTAGTGGGAAAGGCTATGGCTTCAACCCACTTAGACACGTAATCAACAACCAAAAGGATGAAACAATTTCCATAAGATGAAGGAAACGGTCCCATATAATAAATGCCCCACACATAAAAGATCTCCACCTCCAATATGCCATTTTGAGGCATCTCATGGCGCATAGAATTGTTGCCCGTCCGTTGACAAGCATCACATGAGAGTACAAATGATCTAGCATCTCTGAATAGATGAGGCCAATAGAAACCAGATTGCAAGACCTTGAACACCGTTATTGATGGTCCAACATGACCACCATAAGGAGATTTATGACAACGATCGAATATGCCACCCATCTCATATTCCGCAACACATCTTCGATACAAACAATTAGCACATTGATTAAACAAGTAGTTATCATCCCAGAAATACTGCTTGACATCATGCATGAACTTCTTCATCTGTTGGTAGGACAAATCATCAGGCAGTACATGGCCTACCAAATAATTAGCATAATCGGCAAACCATGGAGTAGTAGCAGCAACGAATATGAGATGATCATCTGGGAAAGAATCATCAATGAAAGACCAATCCTTATCATCAAATCGAATCCTCGAAAGGTAATCGACCACAAAATTCTCTGCTCCCTTCTTGTCACGAATCTCAAGATCAAAATCTTGGAGCAAGAGAATCTAACGAATGAGCCTAGGCTTTGCTTCCTGCTTGGATAGGAGATACTTCAGGGCTGCGTGATCAGTATAAACAATGACTTTCGAGCCTACTAGGTAGGTCCGAAACTTAAAAAGAGCATACACGACAGCAAGTAACTCCTTCTCAGTGGTGGCATAGTGAACTTGAGCTCCATGAAGCGTCTTGCTAGCATAGTAGATAGCATGTAAGACCTTCTCCTTCCTCTGGCCTAAAATAGCGCCAACAGCATAGTCACTCGCATCGCACATAATCTCAAAAGGAAGGCTCCAATCGGGAAGTTGCACAATGGGAGCTGAAATCAATGCCTGTTTTATCCTGTCAAAAGACTCAAGACACTCATCAATAGAGACAAATGGGGCATCTTTCAAAAGCAACTCTGTAAGTAGTTTCGCAATCTTGGAGAAATCCTTGATAAAGCGGCGATAAAATCCCGCATGACCAAGGAAACTCCGTACCTCTTTAACATTAACAGGAGGGGGAAGTTACTCTACCACTTGCACCTTTGCTTTATCCACTTGTATGCCCCTAGAAGTTACAAGATGACCAAGGACAACACCTTCAGTGACCATAAAATGGCACTTTTCCCAATTCAGCACAAGACTTACCTCTTCGCATCTTTTAAGAACTCTCGACAGATTATTCAAGCATGCATCATAATCAGAACCATACACACTAAAATCATCCATAAAGACTTCTATGATAGACTTTAAAAATCGTGAAAAGATACTCATCATGCATCTTGAAAAGTTGCTGGAGCGTTACATAATCCAAATGCATCCTACGATATGCAAAGTACCATGAGGACATGTGAAGGTAGTCTTTTCGTGATCTTCAAGGTGAATCGGAATTGCATGAATCCCGTATACCCATTCCAATAGCAAAAGAACTTATGGCAAGCTAAAACGCTCCAACTTCTGATCAATAAAGGAAGGGAAAGTGATCCTTTTTAGTAGCCAAATTAAGACGCCTGAAGTCAATACACGTTGCACATCTTGTTCATTTCTAGTGGGAATCAACTCATTTTTAACATTTTTCACAACTGTAGTCTCGCCCTTCTTAGGCACAAATTGAACGGGACTTACCCACTTAGAATCAGAAATGAGGTAAATAATACCTGCATCAAGTAATTTCATTACCTCTTTCTTCACCACCTCTTGCATATTCGGATTCAATCTCCGCTGGCCTTGTATGCAAGGGCGATGGCCTTCTTCCAAATGAATCATGTGCATACAAAAATCTGGACTGATACCCTTAAGATCATCAATGTTGTACCCAAGAGCTTTTCTATGAAAACGCAATACATCAAACAACTTTTTGAGCTACTCATCATCAAATGCAGCATTGACAATCACAGGGTACATCTCATTTTCATCCAAGAACACATACTTCAGATTAAAGGGGAGGGGTTTCAGTTCAGGCTTTGTTACCTCAAAAGTTATGCCACTAGGGAGTGGCATCAGCTTAGCCTTATGACTCTCCTCCTTGCCATCTAGTGCAGCGACTAGAGCATCGACTGTAGGGTCTCCTTCACCTGCAAGAGACTCAACACAAAAAATGTCCTCCAAAAGATCTCTATAGGGAGATCGAGGAACGTTATCTTGTACAACAAGATCAATTATATCGATACTACAACAGGAAGCTTCTAACATGGGACTCTTAAGTGCACTAGTGAGATTAAAAACCACTTTATCATCCCCAACAATCAAAGTGAGCCTTCCCTTCTTCACATCTATGATTGCCCCTGCCGTATGTAGGAAGGGTCGCCCTAAGATGATCGGAATGTTAGCATCCTCATCCATGTCAAGCACAACAATGTCCACATGAATGTAAAACTTACTCACACGAACAAGAACGTCCTCCAAAATACCCATGGGATATTTTACAGAACGATCAGCCATCTGCAGAGTAATACTAGTGCATTTAAGATCCCCCATATTAAGTTTATTGCAGATCGACAAGGGCATAACGCTAACACTGGCACCTAAATCACACAATGCCTTATCGATATGCAAAGACCCTATAGCACTGCTTTGGTGGAGACTTATTTTGTATTATAGCACTGCACTGTTCAGTAAAAGCAACAGTCTCCCCCGCATTAAATTCCCTCTTTTTAGTCAACATATCTTTTAGAAACTTAGCATAAGAAGGAACAGGAGTTACTAACTCAATGAAAGGAACAGTTACCTACAGATTTCTTACCACATCGAGAAACTTGCTGAATTACTGGTCCTGCTTCTTCTTGGCAACTCTAGCTGGGAAGGGTAACTGAATAGGAGGCACCACAACAGGAGGTGCTTTCACTGCCTCCTCATCCTTTTCAGCTTCCTTGTCTACTTCTTCATCTGTTGACTATTCAACATCTACAACAGCTTCCTTCGATGCACTGTCACGACCATCATCAATTGAGGGCATGGGTGGACCTACGTAACTAGTGCCACTGCGAAGGGTGATCGCGTTGACACTATCCTTCGGCTACTATGGTTGCGAAGGAAGGGCACCTTGCTACCTTTGTGCATTTGATGCAGCCAATTGCGCCACTTGAATATCCAACTACTTATTATGAGTGACTAAGGATTGAATATTTCGTTGGACTTGCGTTTGGAACTGCATCATGGAAGCTTGCTGATCCTTCTGCATCTGAATCATCATGTTTTTCAACTCAGCTATGGCTGAATCAGTTGTTGGGGCCTGCGGTGGCTGCTGCTGCTGGTGGTTGTACTGTTGATTGTACAGCAGCTACCGATGAGGGGGCTGGTATCGAGGCTGATACTGCTGTTGTTGCTGTGGGGGCTGCTGCTGTAAAATTGGTTGAGGATTCAACACATTGTTACTCTTGTATGAAAGATATGGATGATTTCTCATTCCTTCATTGTAAGTATTAGAGTATGAATTGTTGGGACGATTCTTAAATGCGCACACTTACTCCATAGGAGATTGACACCCATGAGCTAGATGTCCCATCCCCCCAAAGTTGTCATAGTACATCTCACTCGGCCTTGAAACACCTGCAATTGAGGCTGATCGATTCATATTAATGCCATTTAACTTCTGATTAATGGCTTATATCTGAGCTGCCAATAGAGTAATCTGATCGACCTCGTGCTTGCTAGTCTTCTTCGTCGCACCTCGAGGATTGCCATATTGAGCATTATGATTGGCCATTTCCTCATCAGCTTCCATCCAGCATTGACTCATGAACCTCCCATTTGCTGCTGAATCGAGAATAATACGAGATTCACTGCTCAAACCGGTATAGAAGGTCTAAACCAAGAGCCATTTCTCTAGACCATGATGAGGARWGACACGATGTAGCTCCTTGTAGCGCTCCCACGCCTCGTGCAGAGTCTCATCAAACTCCTGCTTGAAGTTAGTGATTTGACTCCTCATTTGTGCATTCTTCTCTAGAGGATAGTACTTCTTAAAGAATGCAAGAGAGAGTGCATTCCATGTTACATAAGAGGCAGGATCAAGACTGTTCAACCATAATCAAGCTCTATCCCGCAGTGAGAAAGGGAACAACGTAACACGGAGCTAATCAGGCTCAACTCCAGAATGCTGAATAGTGCCACATTATTGGAGGAAATTAGAGATATGTAGGTTTAGATCTTCAGTTGCATTTCCTCTAAACTGATTGCGCTCAATCTTGTTCAGTAGCGCGGGCTTGATTTCAAAGTTAGCTGCCTRTAGAGTAGGCATGGTCGGGCTTGTCGGAATTTCATTTCGACCAGGCTGAGAGTAGTTGTTGAACCCTAAGTTTTGATGAATGACACTCCAAACCAAGAAAGCAAACTCTATGCATTATTGTTTAACATGTGTGTTTAGTGTTGTGTTTTAAAGAATCCAAACTTCAAGGAATCTTAATGGATCGAGGACATCCTGAGGAGAAGGAAGYAGTTCCTGTGATTATTAGAAGCTTTGGAAGAACTCAAGGAAGAAGTTCAAGATCAAGGAAGGTTGAGTTCRTTGGAAAAGATGACTCGACAAGATCAAGGAGGGTTGWGTTCCTTGGAAAATATGASTCGACATTGTGGTACAATAGATTTAGGGTTTCTKYATTTATTTGTACTGCTTGGCATTAAGATATGAAATAWTTGCTCAAAGSYTAAAAGGAAATAATATTAAKGTTTGTGATTTATTTTATTAAAGAATTTTAATCCGTTATTTTATATAAAGGTGTCTCTTAAATAAAGGCCTAAGATAATTGTATATAGATTAGAATAAAAATATTTTCATAAAATATGAAAGATTATTTTTCCGTTAAAATATTTCTTAAAAACCTTATATTATGTCTTTTTGGTTTAGAACGTTTTTATCTTTATAAAATATCTCGTGTGTTTCTTTGATGAGTCCTTGAAAATAGGAAAGTTAGTTGCAAAGGAAAACGTTGTGTACTGGTCTTATTTATCCAACTAAAACCTGAGATTTTAAAGGACAATAAACGGCTAAAAAGAACGAGTAAGATCGTGGGTTATTGAACTGTGTTAGTCAAGTTTCACTACAAGCATCACTCCTACAAAAAGGGAGTAATGTGTAGTTACTACCGCTTTGTTTCAACGCCTACTGAATCTCTCTATAAATACTTTAAGATAGCAATGAATTAAACACACACTTGAGCAAAGAATTCAAGCAGAGCATTTACTTTCATATTGTTGCCAAGCATTTAGGTTATTGTTTATTGAATTGTAAAGTGCTTCTTTCTGCGTATTTAAGCAAGGGGTTGTGAGTTTCATAACGAGGAATTTCAAGGGAAATCAAGAGTTAGAGGGTTTAAGAAGTTCATTGTGAACTGTAACGAGGGTTCAAGAAGTTCCTAGGTGTAGACGTGAGCCTACCCCGGGGGGGGGGGGGGGGCGGGGGTGTGGCTTGGGCCTACATCGATGTGTAGTGGTGTGTGTTGGGGCTTGAGCCACATAACCCGCATGTGAGTGCGTTGGGGAGTGTTGTCGAGTAAGGGGATCGCCACCGTGCCTAT
>SNQN01002172.1:34204-78562 GCA_008642245.1 Bassia scoparia | reverse complement strand
TTTTTTTTTTTTCTAATCACTTGTAGATTACTGTGGAGAAAACTGTTTTGGAACAAAGCTACAGCCACTATGAGCTTCAAGGTGAATATGTGTTACCTGGCACACGAGACCGAAAGTCCAGCCCCAAGCAAAGTGGTGACTTTTTCAGCAGGGTGATGTCTGGGCATTTGGGTAGTGTTATGTCATCAATGGGTCGGTGGAGAGTGAGACTTGAAGTCCCTCAAGCTGAAGCTGCTGAAATGCTTCCACTGGCAAGACTTCTTTCACGGAGCACTGACCCTGCCGTTCGCTCTAGATCAAAGGTTATATCTTATACTTTTAAGCCAATGTTGAAACATGTTTTTTAATGTAGTCTATAGTGTATTTTGGTGGCTTTTAACAGAGAGAGGGAAAGAAAGGCAAGAGGATAGATTACAAAGGAAATTAGAAACCTGAAAATTTGTAGGTTGACGTATATGAGTGACTGTCTGGAAAAGGTAAATTACAAAAATTGTTTGATAGGCTAACAGATGAGAGAGAAATCGAAGAGGAGGAAAGAATTATACAAGTCATGCAAAGGCACTAATGTACTGCATTTGTTTTCCAACATTTTGACTTGCTTTGAAGCATTTGAAACTTGAAAAGAGATTTAGTGCTTGGTACATGGCATTTGACTGTTTGAGACAAACATTTGAATCAAGTAAATTGTGAGCTCAAATTGCTGTTTTGTAAAGCATTTAGATTTCGATTAGCAGTTTTGTAAAAGAGTGCTATTTCAGTTAGCGTTATTAAATTATTAACCACTGTTTTTTTAGGGGAATTATTAACCACTGATTGAGTTAGTGATTTTGTACTAAAGTGTTAAACCGCCAATGCTTAATTAATTGTGATGTAATATTGTGGGAATTATGAAGAACATTCTTAGCTAGATCTAGGAAAAGAGTTCCTATTATGATGTGCTCACATTGCATAGTTGTAGAAGTTTGCATGCCCTGGCTTCAAACAATCCAGTAAAGGCAAGAATAGCGCAAGGCCCAATAATACCGTGCTCCACTGCCGCTATGTATTGCCAGAATTCTATGTCTAGATTGCATGTGTTATTTATCATGTTATATTCTTCTTTTGCTTGTAATTGATTTAGCCATCAAAACTTGAGGTCTGAGTGAAAAGCCTTGTCTAGCTTTAGCTGAGTTGAAAGAGTCACTAATCTATGACATTTTTTTCAATTATTTTTTGAAAGTTTACTGTGAATTCATTGAATTGAATGCTAATGGGTTATTAAGTAGAGAACAATTGGGGGAAAGCACCTATCTTTTTTTTTTTTTTTTTTTGGAGAGGGTCAGTGAGACTTGTTACCCTGCAATGTTCAGTATATCTCTTTAGAGAATGAGACTCTTTTCAGACATGGCAGGTGACATCTTTTGAATGTCTTGCTATTGTTTTATCAATAAGAATACTCAATGTTGATGCTATTAGCTCTCTAATATTGTAATAGCATGCACTCTTTTTGTTATTCTGTTTGGAATTTCCATATATCTTGCTCTTCTATCCACTGTGTAATTTGCTGTGCCAAAGTACATGTTGTGTTCACAATTACTTTTTTGTTCTTATTCCTGATTTTGTGTCTCACTATGAGTACCTTCAAAGAATTTCTAGATCATAACCTCATGATGTAATTTTAATTCTGAAAAGGCACTGATAGATATGGCCTAAGTAATATCCTCTCGCTTGTATACACAGGATATCTTCATGAAAAGCTTGCAATCTGTAGGTTTGAGTGCTGGAAGCCTCCAAGAATTGCTTGAGGTAAGCATGTTCTTGTCCTTCAAACGTTGCACCAATTATTTAAAGTAAAAGCTAGTCCAATTGAAAAATAGCTGTTTCACTCTTTACTCTTTTTCTGACTGGCGAACATGCTTGAGCTGAATGTCATATTTGTGCGAAGTAAAATTACAATTGGATGATAATGAACTATGTTTCTGTTTAACTTGGTTCTGTGATCATAAATGTTCCTTTCATAAAAATTTTTGTTGCACATTATATTTTTATGTTTATCCCTTGTAATAACAAACTCTAATTAATATTGGTTTTTTTTAAGGTCACTAGGCAGCATTACAATCCATCAGATGAAGTTGTACCTGAAGACATAAGTCTTCCAGGCTTGTCTGAATTCAAAGGCCATTGGCATGGATCTCTTGATGCAAGTGGTGGTGGCAATGGTGATACGGTGGTATGGTACTTGTAAATTTTAGCTTTTGTTTACTCATACAATATTGTCTTGTGCTTCTTGACAAAGTTATTGGTGAGTCTTGATATTCTGAGGGCTGAAATTTTTCTTTTTGTCAACAACCATTGATTTTGTCATTCTAAATTCTATTTAATATTACTACTTCCTCCGTATCAAATTAAACGCAACAAACTAAATTTCACGCATTTCGATGTTGAGATTTAACAATGTAAACAAACAAATTATTCCAAATAATTTTAACACAATGAAGAATGAGATTAGCACTTTATTGTGTTGAAATTATTTTGATTAATTCGCTCATTTACATTGTTAAATCTCAACCTCGAAATACGTGAAATTTGGTTTGTTGCGTTTAATTTGATACGGAGGAAGTATTTAAAGGTTTACCTTGCCTTGGAGTATAGGGCTGTCTGTAGCTAAGCTTATAGAAGAATAAGATACTTCTTTCATTTCTAGTGTTATGTTTGTCTTCTGAAATTCTTTCATGCATACATTTAGACCTACCTAAACCCCACGTCCCCCACCTAAATGTTGTTATACATATTTCATATTGCTCAGTGATGGTAGCTATTGTAATCTAATTCAAACCTAAACATGTAAGGTCTCTGAATGTGGAAGGTAGGATCTAGAACGAATCTGCTGGGTTCCAGAGAGAGTGAGTGAGTGGATTATGTGAAACAGAATAGGAGAGGGGCAGGTTGCTCTTCAGTCTCTCTATTCTGCATACTTTTTTCTTATTGTGAAATGGGCAAGTTGACAGCCTTTGGATGGTTCTTCCACCTGGTGGTTATGCCAATTGACTCCACCTTTATAAGTGATGCTTCAAACGGTGTTTTGTTGTGGTTGTTTAAAAATTTCAGTTTCTTTTTGTAGTCTCAAGTTATTCTTAGCCTTTTTATTCGGAAAATTTGTCCATAAATGTCATAAAAAGACCACTTTTTGCGAAAAACTGCCGGGATTCTAAAAAATTGTCCATAAATTCCATTACTTTGAGTTTTTTTTGTTAACCACTGCCGTTGCCACTATTCCGGCGTTGACTGACATATTCCGAATTTCCGACGTTTGACTTGTTTTTTTGCTAATTACTTTCTTTTTTTCCCTATTTGCATCCCATCTCCCTCAATCCCCATCATCTCCCTCTCTCTCCTCCATTATCAACACCCACCTCTTTCTCTCTCCTCCGTTATCAACACCCACCTCTTCCTATTTACATTATCAACAATTCTTAAACAAAAAATTTATAATTGTAAAATAAAAACTAATGACTAATTAACTAACTGACTACCATCACCATACCACCAGACCAGACCCCTCCTTCGCAACCCATCACGAACTATTCAACCCACCACAACCACTGTCATCCAATCGAAATCTACCACCTTCGCAACTCACCAACCCACTACATCCTTCGCATCCAATCAACTAAACCCACGAGCACGAGCCACCACAAACACAAACCCCAAAAACCGAACCCTAAAAATCGAAAGCAAGAAAACCCAGAAAATGGGTATTCAATCAAATGATTAAAATGGGTACTCAATCAAAATACTAAAAATCCCAACCCAATAAAATGTAAAAATTGAAGAAAAAGTCCAAAAAATGGGTACTCAAGAAAACCCAGAAAAATGGGGAAATGGATCTGAGTATGTCGTACTCATGGTGGCTCATGACTGGCTCGCTGGGCTCGTGCTCATGTGTATTCGCTGCGACTCGTGCATTATTGGTGGCTCATCCTCTGATACAGAGCTTTAGTGAGCTCAAAATTTGCAGCAATGACATGAAGAAGGGTGGGTGGGGCTTCAATGGGGTGAAAATAGGGGGATTAGAAGAAGAAAAGCAAAAAAAAAAGAATCACGTGACCCTTTTGGCCGGAAAGTTACGGGTCAACGCCGGATGGTAGCAGTTAACAAAAAATTGGGTCTTTAATGGCAGTTTTTTTTGCAAAAAGTCTCTTTTTTACGGCATTTATGGACAATTTTTTAGAATCCTGACAGTTTTTCGCAAAAAATGGCCTTTTTATGGCATTTATGGATAAATTTTCCCCTTTTTATAAATATATGCAAGCCATGTCAGTATTAAATTTGTAGGCATTGCCTATTGATAAGTGGCTGACCCAATCTATTTTCCAGGCAGAATTTGATTTTCATGGGGATGACTGGGAGTGGGGAGCGTACAAAACACAACATGTTCAAGCAATTGGTGCATACAGCAATGACGCTGGATTACGCCTTGAGAAGATTTTTATCCAAAAGGACAATGCCACCGTTCATGCAGATGGCATAGTGTTGGGACCCAAGACAAATCTTCACTTTGCAGTTCTGAATTTTCCTGTTAGTCTAGTACCGATGCTTGCTCAGGTCATTGAATCCTCAACCACTGCTGCAGTAGTTTCGTTAAGGCAATTTTTATCACCAGTGAGAGGGATACTTCATATGGAAGGGGATCTACGAGGCAATCTTTTGAAACCAGAGTGTGACATTCAGGTAAGGCTTCTGGATGGTGCTATTGGGGGAATAGATCTTGGTCGGGCAGAAGTTGTTGCTTCCTTGACTTCAGGAAGTCGTTTTCTCTTCAATGCCAAATTTGAACCTATTGTTCAAAATGGTCATGTTCATGTTCAAGGAAGCATTCCTGTGACTTTCGTGCACAATGATGTTTCTAATGAAGAAGATACCGGTAACAATAGTGGCAGATCAAGCTGGAGTCCTGGTTGGGTTAAGAATAGAGGCAGACAGTCTGATGATGATGCAGAGAAAAAAGCTTCAAGTAATAGAATTGAAGATCTTTGGGATATTCAGCTTTCTGAAAGTTTAAGAGGACTAAACTGGAACTTATTAGATGTTGGAGAAGTCAGAGTTGATGCTGATATAAAGGATGGGGGCATGCTTTTATTAACTGCTTTGTCTCCATATGCTGACTGGCTTCATGGCAATGCAGAAATTATGCTTCAGGTTTGTTTCTTGAACCCTTTTTTTTTTTGGCGATTAAAAATGTACTTCATCTTTTTTACTGGCTACACTTACATTTATGGTAGTCTATAATTACTCGCCACACTTCTATTTTGGGTAACAAACTCTCTCTCTCTCTCTCTCTCTCTCTCTCTCTCTCTCTCTCTCCCCCCTCTCACCCCCCGTGATCTCTTTCCTCTTCAAAAATTGCATAGGAGTTCACAAAATGACAAGCGTAGCATGTTAATAAAAACAGAGGAGGTGTTTTTCATTGCTAATTTGTGAATTTTACTGAATAACTAGGTCAGAGGCACTGTTGAACAACCGGAGCTTGATGGATCTGCTACTTTCCACAGGGCGTCTGTATCCTCACCTGTACTTCGTAAACCTATTACGAACTTAGGTGGTAGAGTTCTTGTAAAATCCAATAGGTTATGCATTGGCTCATTGGAAAGTAAAGTCAGTAGACGAGGAAAACTTCTGCTCAAAGGAAGCCTTCCTCTTACAGCAGCTGAAGCTTCTTCTGATGATAAGATTGACTTAAAATGTGAAGACCTGGAAATAAGGGCTAAGAATATATTAAGGTGGGTACCTGCTACCTTTTTGGTTGTGCTTGTTTTGTGTTAATTTCAGAAGGTTACTTGGTTGTTTAAGTGCCATCAGTTGTTCAAGTCTACTCAATTCAATTTGAATTATATTCCTGGATTGGAAGGGATGTAAACTGACTTCTTCAAGGAAAAGACTTTAGTTTCATCTCTACTCTTGCACTTTTCTCTCTAGGCTCACTTGTTTTTTTTTTTTTGGATTTATAGTGGACAGGTTGACACTCAGTTGCAAATAACCGGATCTATATTGCAACCAAGTGTTTCAGGGAAGATAAAATTAAGTCATGGAGAGGCATATCTACCGCATGACAAGGGTAGTGGAGCTGCTCCTTTCAATAGATTGCCATCCAACCAAACAAGAATCCCAAAGGACACTTATAATCGGATTGTTGCTGCCAGATATGTTTCAAGGTTTTTTGGCTCAGAACCTGTGACCTCGAGTTCTAGCTTCTTGCGACCCTCAGGTATAGTCTTCTTGTCATCAGCGTATTTTGCATTTGTTTTTAACTTTCCAAGTTTCCTTTAATCAAGAAACAATAATCGTCTGAGATAGTTGAGCCTACTACCTTTGTGACTAACTTTGTTAGACTCATTTGTCACTTTCTTCGAACATTGACAGGGGCACAGGATGAAGTTGGGAAGCAAACAGAACAAGTTAATGCAAAACCACAAGTTGATCTACGTTTGATTAACCTAAAGCTTGTTCTTGGACCAGAGTTGAGAATGGCCTATCCTTTAATTCTTGATTTTGCTGTTAGTGGGGAGGTAGAACTGAATGGAGTTGCACATCCTAAGTTCATAAAACCTAAAGGAGTTCTTACATTTGAGAATGGTGATGTTAATCTTGTTGCAACACAGGTATAGTCTTATAGTTTAATCCTTCGTCGATGTCTATCTGGCAGTCTTTTGGAATTCTCATGTTAGCCATGTATACATTTGAAACACAGGTTAGACTTAAACGAGAGCATTTAAATGTTGCAAAATTTGAGCCAGATAACGGATTGGATCCAATGTTGGACCTTGCTCTAGTTGGTTCAGAGTGGCAATTCAGAATTCAGGGTAGTGCTAGTAATTGGCACGAAAAATTGGTCGTGACCTCTTCACGCTCTGTTGAACAGGATGTTCTCTCTCCTACTGAGGTATTGTTTTTCTCCCTAATAAGTTGGGGAGAAAAGGTCATATGTCTTTCACTGACAACAAAATTTTGTTCTCATTTTCTGTGGCATTGATATTCTCTTTTATTCTGCAGGCGGCTAGAGTATTTGAAAGTCAACTGGCAGAGTCAATCTTGAAGGGCAATGGACAGCTTGCGCTTGAGAAACTTGCGACTGCTACACTTGAGACGTTGATGCCGAGAATAGAGGGGAAAGGAGAGTTTGGGCATGCTAGATGGAGGCTTGTTTATGCACCACAAATTCCTAGTCTTCTGTCCGTGGACCCTACTGTCGATCCTCTCAAGTCTCTGGCTAGCAATATATCATTTGGCACTGAAGTTGAAGTTCAACTAGGCAAACGACTACAGGTATTTTTGTCATCATTTCTACCTTTTTAATATTTTCATTTACTTATCTTCTGTATTGTTTGGATTCCGATAAAAAATCGGGCTGTTCATGGAATTTTGGCCAAAACCTACCTTTTCTGTTCAATTTTGGGGTGGGATCCCTTGGGACATGTTTAATGTATTCCCTCTTTCAGGCTTCAATTGTTAGGCAAGTGAAGGACTCGGAGATGGCAATGCAGTGGACATTGATATATCAGCTTACTAGCCGCCTACGGGTTCTGCTACAATCTGCACCCTCCAAACGGCTTCTTTTTGAATATTCTACTACATCACAGGATTAGCTTCTTCTTTTTTTTTTTTCCTTCCCATGCATCTACGATCAGGAATCCAGTCCAAAGTGTAAGCTTGAAAATAGAAATTCAGCATAGCGCATCGGGTATAAATTCACAATTGTACATAGAAAGCAACAATTTCTGTTCTAAATATGATATCTGTTTATAGGTGGTGTAATTTTTTGTTCTAAATGCGAAACACGTATAGATTAGGGTTAGGGAAGGACTGGTTTCAAGTGGATTTCGGATTCACCAGATATGGGAAGGGATTASTTGGTGCATAACATTGTTAATTGTTATTACCARCTGGGATTTGTAAATATCAATTTCATTCATTTGATTCATTGCTCCAAAAGAATGCACTTTTGATGCCAAGGGAAAAGTTTTGCATGAAAAACATTAAACATCTTCAAGTTTGACTAACTTGAACTTGAACCTCCAAAGCAAGTGGAATGACATGACTATCCTTCTCTTTCAACTTTATTTTTTTTCCTTCTTACTATTTTACTCAAGTTTCTTTTTCTTTTTTCAGAAAGAACACTATCTCATATTATTCACAATCTCTAATTCTCCATAATCCCTGATGTGCCATGTAAAATCTACTGGTCACGTGTTCACTCACTATTGGATCAAACRATCCTAGGTGGTAAGCACCCCTACTATAATTCAATCCGATCAGAAACAGATCGAGAATCAGATATCCGTACACCAAAGCAGTAGTAATGGATAATCTATGGTGTGAATGGTGACAAGTGTCACACATCTAAGTTTCCAAGGGTTAAGGTAAAATGCTTATAAATACCCTGGAAAAATCTATTCAACACACACAACATTCTTACCACTCAACCAACTTGATAGCAACTCTCTCCACTTTCTCTCTCTAACTAGCACTTTTACTCCCTTTATTCCCGTACTTACTTAAGCATCGGAAGGGAGATAATCCGAAAAGGATTATTCTCCTTTATGTAGGTGCCAGTCCACATTGAAAGTGCTAGGAGCAAGGAGTGCCAGGACAATGTCTAACGCCAGGAGACACCTTTGCCAGAAGAAAGAAAGTGTCAGGACTCATCTTAACTTGTCCAGGAGGAAAGCAAGTGCTAAGGTTCGACTTTTGTCCAAGGAAGGTCAGCTCTCCCGAGGTAGTATTGAAGGGAAGCCTCCATCCCTCTCTCAACCCAGAAGCTAAGGAAATATTGTAGCCAGACCACGTTTTACTTGCTACAACAATCTCATTTTTTTATTTATATACTAGCACTTTATGCACACATCGCGAAAAAAATGACCAATTTGAAAAATAGTATGTTTTGTATCTTTATTTTACTAACTTTATCTTCATCTTAAAAAAATTATTAAAATGGGAAAATGATATAAAGTTGGCTCAAGTGTACTTAATTATTTGACATAAACTTGATCACAAAAATTTTAATTTATTTAATTATTGTCAAATACATCAAGACATAACTTTCAAATCATTTACTTCGTATTATATTCTTTCATTTCATAGCATGCGTATAGGGCCGTCCCTAACAAATCGGGGGCCATGTGCTAATAATGATATTTTATTTTACCAAATTATTATTTTTTCATTAGGGTTTGAACACTAGATTTAAGAAGTATATGAAAGGACCTTTTACCTTTGAGTTAACTGTGAGTATATGCATCTTTGTTGCACATTTTTCTTTTACACAAACTTCTATAAATTTTGGAAACCTTAAAAAATTGGTCCMTGTGCTGTTGGGCAGGTTGCACATGCCCTGGGCCGGCTCTGCATGTGTAGATTCTTTTTTAGTATTGATTGTGAATAGAGAAAAACATAACACTTAAGAAAATTAAAAAAAATCATCAAAGGTAGAATTGACTTTTCATAGGAAAACAACATTTTCCTTCTCCTTTGGTCGCGGCCTTTGAAGGTGGTGTGGTGGTTATTGGCGGCAACTAAGGGAGGAGAGAGAGAGGTGGGGGCGAGGTCTTGTGGATGCGTGTAAGGTGGCGTTGAGGGTGTTGGCTGGGTTGGAGGGCTGGGTTGGTGGGATGAGTGGGTGGTGGTAGTAGTACCGGACTCAGAGCGGATTATGCATAATCCGACTCCGACCCTACAGAAAGTCGGATTATAAATCAACATCCGACTCCGACTCCGATCCGACTTGAATCCGAGTTTTTCTCCCCATATATATATATATATATATATATATATATATATATATATATATATATATATATATATATTAAAAAAATCTCTACTTGTAAGTGTATTTTTTTCATATTAATTTTCTTAGATATACTCTTTTTTATATGAAATAAAGTTTTTGACTATATATTATACATAAGTAGCCTAATAAATATAAAAATTAAATTATATTAATTGTATAGATGTCGGAGTTGGATTATATAGTCGGATTTTTTTGTGAGATCCGACTCCGACCCTCCTCTAATTCGAAGTCGGAGTCGGACTTTATTTATATCGGATTCGGAGCGGATTAGGGTCGGATCCGAATTTAATTGCCATCCATAGGTAGGATAATTGGGTGAAAGGGTAGGTTATGTTAAGGTGTGTCACCATATGAAAAAATGAAACCTCAAGGTCACGGTGTAGAATTAAAAAACTTAAGTTGTAACCGTGTAAATTTGACAAAATTGGATGGCATCATATAAAATTTCCCTAATTTAAATAAGGAGAAAAAAAATCAAATTTGTATATGGAGAAAAATAAGTTTCTCAGAGACATATTTCTTTGCTATTGAACTAGTTTAGAAATTATTCTATTATCTATAGATTGTTTTCCCATTTATGCATATACTCATTATTTTACACATTTTAAGGGGAAATAAAGAGATGGCATCAATAGGCCAAGAAAGATGACTCCTTCCTTTGAGAAATCTTGGTTGCATTCGACGTAGTGTTTTGAAACACGCATCATTGCTCGCAAGCGGCCAAAGGATGTCTCTCGCTATACCAGTGTTAGCAAGCATCTACAGAGGCTTAAGAGAGCTCGAAAAAATCTTCGACACCCGGGAAACAACGCAAGCACTTTCCCACGCATTATGCTTATGCTCGGACAACAAAATATCTTCGTAGTCACTGCATGGTCGTTCATGACTTTGCCGGCGCCTTGATGGTTGCATTCAGTGGATCAGATGTTGTTAAGACTCTCACMAATAGAGAAGCAAAGTTATCAATTACATATTTACATCAGCAAAGGATGAGTCTAGATTTAGCAGATGATGGAGAGTGAACAAGTGCATAGCAATGTAGCATTGGCATTGTTACCGAGCATTTAGCAATCTTCAAAAAGGAAAGCATTACAAAAAGTTTAAAAGAACCGAGGAAGTATATTTCAAGTGAATGTGTTGGAAAAAAAACGTACTCGTAATTAGTTACGGGCAAAAAAAGAAGGGGATGACATGCTCTTTTCTCTAGACAATGTTGATGTATGTTCTTGTTGCAAGAGATCAACAAAATTTAGATCACCCCAAGCTACGTACAGAAGCATAAATGCGCCTACAAAAACACTAAGCTCTCCGTCGAAGATAAGATATGCATTGCTCACAGACAACATTCAAATGTTACAAACCCCCAGGGCAAGTGCGCCATCATCATTTATTGATGTGCTGCCTCTGCCTTATGTTTGCCCCGAAGATCTAAATGCTTTAAAAATGAACCGATAAYAAGTACGAGAGTGACTGGAAAGCACATATCACCAAAATCTCCAAGGATCCTTGTATGGAGGCACATAATTTTCGGTTGGGGGGAGAAGTCGAAATGAGTTGACCGTTCTTTTCAAGATAGGCCCCATCTGCAACAAATCAACRAGAGTAGTCAATAGGTAAAACCAAAGGACCCTTGAATCAAGAACTATGGGCAGCAGCCTCAAAATCAAGGCAGGGGAAGTTCGAAAGAAAAGATAAGAGATTACAGTTTCCCACTGCTTGGTCAAAGTTGAGGCGTTCAGAGTGTATAGATATCCTGCAAAATTTTCATGAGTTAGATGAAGGTCTGCTCAGTTGATACTCGTTACTTCGTTAGCATCAATCATATTATACTGGTTTTCTCATCATTTTTTCTTTCCTAGAACACATAATCTTGAAAATACGACTTCTGGAGGAAGGTCTCTTGAGGATAGAAAGGGCATCCACAATAAGAGGTTTGAACTTGTGCCACATCATTTTCACACAAACCCTTCTCATAACAAATCTCTCACTAACAATAGTTCAAACCTTTTAGGGGTTTGTAGGTGGGACCCAATATATATATTCTTAATTGTTTTTCACCTAACCTTATTTTATTTCCCTTTTTATTTTATACCCCATACCCCACCTAAATTCCACCTCACTCATACAAACCACTTGCTATTTTCATACTCCTCCCAACTTTCAAACCCCATCAACTACCCCCAACAATAAGGGGTTTGAAAATCAAACCTTACAACTCATACACAAACCCCATGATGAACCTCTTATTGTGAGTGCCTATACGATATAATGGTTACATGATAATAACTTGTAAGAAATATACCATCACGCTCAGCAGTAGAGGCGACATATTGTCGATAATTGTTTGAATCTTGCGCCTGCAGATTATAAAAGTTGGATTACAATCACATACAGTTATTCAAGTCCCACCAAAATAAAATTAACAAAAAGAAACATACAGATTTAGTTGGTGACTTGCGGACTAAGTATTCATAGAACCAGTATGGCTCTCCATCAACCTGAGAATAAGAAAGCGAAAGGCCTATCATATGATTTTGTGAACAAAAGATGGTTAAATAATGTCATAGCTCTAGATGTTAAAATAACAGCTCAAACAASAAGCAATTGAAATTCAAGGGCTTACTTCCTCTGAATGAGCATCTAATATGGAGCTCTCAGCTAGTTTTTGAGTAGAAGTYACTCGCTGCAAATGAATTGAGGCACTATTAATACAAGYCTAGACACAATCTGAATTTAATAAGGGACACATCATATTCWTATCAACAAATTAGCCATAATAACAAGCAGAAAACTAGCTCTTTCATTATTTAGCATTTTGAGAAATATTATTTCCACTTCATAAGTAGCAAGAATATAGCTAGCCTTAAGTGAAAGCTGCATGGAACAGATTTCTAAACCAACTAGTAATATTATTGTTAAAGAGGATTGTCAATAATACCTATCTTTGAGTGCACTGTGCACATATAAAGATAAGACAACATAATACAAATTATGCAATATTCTAACATTATGTCTCTTTAACGTTCTAAGTTTCAAACATCATGTCTCTTTGTGGATGACTACATGGAATAATCACTTTTGGTACATGTAGCYGACCCCGCCTATGGGATTAAAGTTTATATTGATTGATAGATTGATTTAGGCCTCTCTAATCTGTTTCATCGATGATTGTGTAAAAGCAGCCTTTTTTTTTTTTGATGAATGCACAAGCTAAGGATATAATGCCAAACATGCACTAAAAGATAAATTGATTTCCATAGAAGTCAGTATTAGAAACAACTAACATACGAACTTTAAAAACCCCCGAAGCCAAGTAGTGCAGTATTATTGACTTATTGTTCCAGAACAACATAGTTTCATGCTAAATGTAAAGAGTTGTCAAGGGAAATAAAGAATCATAGAAGATTGAGTAACAATCAATCAAAGCCTTAATCCCATAAGTGGGGTTGGCGAACATGAACCAAACATGATTATTCCGGGAAGTCATCCACAATATTTTCCTCCCAATACAAGATTTGAGTAACAAATCAATCCAATTTCATTTCCATGCCAGTTAAAGAGAAAAGGCCAAATTACCAGTGCAGATTTATCAGACAAAACTGAATCAGCAACATCTTTCGCATTCCATGACTTCTTGTCTTTGGATTTCAAAAACTCTGGATTGGGGGGGCCTATCTGAATCAATATATCAAGTCAACTAATACATCACAACAAACTATACATAATGGGCAGGTGTGTAGGTTATGGTAATTACCGTAACAGAGATGATGAGATTGTTGATAAAGTCAACACGCTCGGACACTATACGCAGCCGTGCATTAGCTTCAATTCACCACCAATGTCTCATTAGCTTGATAATAAAGTATATGGAATGTAATGGGGTTAAGAAAATAAAAAACCTCATTACTACAATGATTGTCTCAAGATGTTAGTAAATGAAGTATTTATAGCGTGATCAGCATATTTGTACATGGTTAGTGAAACATTTTTATGAGATGAAAGTTTACTTACGGGACAGAGGGGCGGCTGATGAGTATCTTTCTGGCTTTCTGGATTCCACCCTTAAAATAGATGAAAAGAGTCAGGTCCCTACATTTAGGACAAAAGGAAGTGATTTGCAATAGAAGTAGAAAATTGTTGGAAGSAAAAAAAGAATGGTAATTCATAGCAGACACAAGCTACAAATTTACTTTTAATTAACAGAGCATCAAAAATTAAAAACTAAGAGAGTATACAGTCAAGTCACAGACTGTCACGTCTATTTCCACTTAAACTTCATATTCGTCACCTTTCTACTCAAACCAGCATTTACTCTAAGCAACTCTCAAGTCATACTATAGAAGATGCCTAGGTGCATACTGCATAGTCATCACAACTGTAGGAGAATGACTAATTAGCGGTGGCCATTGAACATATGGACAAATATACACATTTGGCACAAATGCTCTGCYACAACTTGATCACAAGCTTAGCCCTTGCAAAAGCAGAAAATAACAGCATATGGCAAGGTGTTGTTCACACAGATTGTATGTTTATGACCACTGACTCCTCAAGATATACACTTGCCAATTTCTATAACAAGTACGTTTGTAGATGCAACAATTACCTGAAAAGGAAAATTCAAATTAGATGCAACACGTTTTTCTTTGCTTCATTTCTCTCTATCTCTCTCTCTCTCTTCATCACATGATTTTCCTTCCCTCTCTCCACCTTAGACGAATTTTCCCTAGTTGTCCCCAAACTCTAGTTTTTTGCAATTAATAAATAAAGGAATAAGTAATTGAATTACATCTAAGGCCTCGCTTGGTATGGGGGTAATATATTAAGGGGTAATAAAAGTCAAACTTGAAAAAACTAAGAAAAATTGAGAAGAAAACATGTGATTTAAGATGGTGATAGAGGGATAATTACATTTTTTTGTGACTAAAAAAGGGAGAAGTGGGGTAATTATTACCCCAATATGAGGGTAACTATTACCCTAGTGTGGAGGAGGGTAACTATCTCCCCCACAAATGAGGGTAATAGTTCCCCTCTTCCTCCCACCACCACCACCACTCCATCCCTTAATTACCTCTAAACACCTTTATTTTCTCAAGTTTGACTTTTATTACTCCCTTATTAAATTACCCCATACCAAGTGAGGTCAAAGATTCATTTGTTTACACTTGTACTAATATATCGTGACAACACAAGGATCAAACCATCAAAATCGATCACCAACTAGACACGGATAACATGAAATCTTTTTCTCTAGCTCGAGCATCATAGTACAGAGTTTATAAGTCACACGTTACAGGCTTACAGCCATAGGTTAGCGTTTTGGTGCTAATAAATGATGTGGATGCTATGCAGTCCAAATCTTTAACCTTGGGTAGTGGGTACTACTCAACTTTAACCAACTAAGCTAGCACATAGACACAACATCCGCAACATTTAACGTACCACTTCATCAGCTACCAAGATACAGTTGTCGTATAATAAAAACACATACCACTTCAAATCACGCTTATTGGAAGGAAGTTCACAGGATATGAGTAAGTATAGGCATTCAAATCATCATAAAGTCCGCCGTTTTCAGCGCCTCCTCAGCATTACTTCCTGCAAGTGTTAGCTGTATTTATTAGTGAACTAGTGATTTATTCTATCCTTTCAAAAGTTTGTTATGCTTACTTTTAACACAAATTAAATGAACTTGTCTAAACCTTAGTATCTTCCGCTACACTTTATCAAAAATTTCAAAAACTAAGCACGTTAACAATCTAACAAGATCTTGTAAGAATATGTTTTTCGCTATACTATATCATTACATAATTTTCATTTTTCACAGTCAAAGTTTCTTTCCTTCACCTATCATTCACAAACATCTTGAAACCGAGGAAGTACATACATAACCCATTTTTGATATTTTATATATATATTTATAAAGTCACAATATTTCAGAGAAACCCAGTTCAATAAAACAAAATAAAGCTTAAATTTCCATGAATGAAGTGTATAATTAGCTCACCGTTAACAGGAAGAAGTAATGACACAGAAGTAGAAATGCCCAAAAGCAAAAATCCCTTTTGCAAACCACCACATCTGAAGAAGAAGAAGAAGAAGAAGAAGAAGAAGAAGAAGAAGAAGAAGAGCAGCAATATGCACTCATATTGCTTTAATTTTGCATTTTTGCTGGAAAATTGGGGCTTTAATCTGATTTCTGAAACCCAAAAAACAAGATTATCATTTAAATTATAAATAAACCATTAATAATCAAATAAAAAATGAGACATAAAAACAAAAATTAAAGACCCTGAGATTGAGGAGATGAGGGTAGAAATGAGAAGAAGGAAGAAAGAACAGTTTCCATTGCGTCTACTATCCTCTTCTCCGCGCAACAAGGATAATAATACGAAGTACTACTCTTTACTTTGGAAATCTATTATCTTTGCATTTATTTTTTATTTTTTTCCATTCATCCTTTTATTTATTTTCAACACCCTTCATTGGTGCTATATAGTATATACCGGTCAAATTGGTATCGTTATATCAGAGGTGATCAAACAAGCCCGGCCCGTGGGTTAGGCCCGACCCGGCCCGAAATTTTTAGTCGGGCTTTGGACAAGATTTTCGGCCCGAAATCGGGCCGGGCCGGCCCGGCCCGATTTTCCCGAAACTTTGGTGGGCTTTGGTCATCCATTTTTTGTACATTTTGTTAAATTTTGGGCCCGGCCCGAAAAAGCCCGAAAAGCCCGCCAAGCCCGCTCCAATTTTTCGGGCTTTGGGCACAATATTAGGCCCGATTCCAAGCCCGGCCCGGCCCGATTAAGGGCCTAATTTACATGACAAGCCCGGCCCGAACCCGGCCCGGCCCGGCCCATGATCACCTCTACGTTATATGCATCCGATCAAATTAGTAGTTTTATGTACCTTGTTCCCAAGTCGGTGTTGTTGCGGTGACTTTTTGTAACACCCAAAATTTCCATCTTTACCTGTGAAATAATAAACTAAAATATGGAGAACCATTGGCGTGTCACTGCCAACGTGTTCAAACTTTAGGCAAAACAACTTTTGCAGCGGAATTCAAGTTAGCAAAAATAGTTCAAACCAAGATATTAATCCCAACATGGAAAACTCGTTAAACAAGTTGGAACCATTACGGCCCTTATTTGCAAACCAAGGTAAAATCCCTTTTTAAAAACATAGTAACTCAAAATATCAAACGTTTGAAGAGTCTAACAAACGTGTAAGTATTAAAATACGTTCGGCTCTCCACTCAGACCATCCGTCCACGTCCTAGTTACTTTATTGCAAACCTGTGAGAAATCTGCTCCCATAATTTCCAAATGAAATAAGGATCATCACAGGTCACCAAAAGAAGAAAATGTGGACAATACACAAAACACAAAAGCACGCAATCAGCAAAGCTGAGTACATACAAATAACGAAAATCAGAAAACAAACGGACAGCACTCCCCTAAAAACTGGAGATACCAAGTTACGACACCTGCTTAGAAACAAAAGGAAACCCAATTGTGGTGTTCATAACCACTTAACAGCACATATTATACAACGGATCCAAACTTAGATCAATATACACTACTTATTACATACAGCTGCTCCAATACAATACAATCCCAAAACATCGATAGCTTCTGATAACTAGATTGTACCTGCAAAATATTTACTCAACTCCCATACATGACCAATATATTATACTATATTAGATATGATTTGAGCATTAGACAAGGTTGTCCAAATCCCAGACACACGAGGTGCCACAGTTCAAATCCAGACACACTAGGTGCCACAGTTCAATTCCCCATGCCTCTCCGTCGAAAGGCATCAAAATGGTGAACGGGCGCGACTCCGTCACGAAGCTATGTGAGATCTCAGCTAACCCCTATCAGATATTAAGATATCCAGAACGTAAGTTAATAGTAAGAAAACCTGAAGAGAGACGCGTTGATCAAACGGCCCGGAAGGAAGCGAATGAAATCGCAACCCCAACCCTGATTGTCAATACTCCAGACGTGCACCAATCAGAGTTTTATTGCTCATTCATGTTTTATTTTAATCGTTAATTATTGACAAGTTCATATGACTCACAAAAGACTACAAACACATACCAATTATTTTAACCAAATAACCTCGTCATTAAGACTTGAATACTTCCCTTTACTCAATTCACACATTAAGTCATGAACGAGTAATAAATACCTCATGGAGTAAGTTACACTTGACTCCACTTGAATTCAACCAATATATCAATATCACCTCATGAAGCAAGTGATACTTGACTCCACTTATTCATTCCTGTATTATAAACCACCTCAGGTGACAAGTTTTACTTGACCCCTAAATCCATCATTATATTAAAATTTACCTCAATAGACCGAAAATTTTAAAGACCATTGACTAATTGTCAACCTCCACAATCACACTCATGAATAATCCGTTCACAATATTCCTCAATCTCCACAAAATATAACCATATACCAATAAAGAATTCGCTTGTGACTATCAAACATACTTCATGGACGTTTCCTACCATACTTTATATTAACAAACATCCTCAAACAACTTTAAGATCAAGATTTCGCAAGTAGTACGACTTAAACGAGCGACAAGCCACTTTAACACTTAGAAATCGACCTCTACGAAGTCTTCTCCTAATCATATAATAGAATTTGAATCAACACACTTGACTTTAAATTTACAGCAATACTAAGTGGTTTTAAGATGTGCCTCAAGAGTTACTAAAAACATGTTTTTTATTCTTCATAAAAACCCCATTGATAGTGTAATTATATATTATAGCCTAAGCTTGAAAAATCATAAAATCTAGTTTTTCAATAAGAAATTTCAACACTTTAATTCCTTGAATAATTCTGAAAATTTCCCTTATATAAAACCTTTAAAACTCGGAAACATACGCAATAAGTGGTAAATATATTAAATCATTGGTTTTGAAGTGAAAACCCATTATTTGAACACTAATAGCTTCAAAAATATTTATGAAAACCTGAATTTTATTAAAACTTGGAAGGATACAAAGTCTAGAATTGTATACTTATTTAATATTCATAAACAAGCCTTATTCTACAAAAACATAATTAAGTCATCAAATCTCGATAATATCATAATTAAATCTGAAATTTTTATTAAAGCCCTAAAGAATTTCAATTTTGATTTCATAAAACCATTCACACACAAAACATTAATATCAACACAAAAACCCAATTTAAAGCCCTAATTCAATCATAATCAAATCTGAAAATTTCTTTTAATTAATTAAAATTACAATACAACTCATAACATTAATAACTCTAGGAAATCATACTCAAACAATGGTACAAAGCAATTGATTGTAAAACTTTATCATCAAAATCAATTAAACCATAAAGAAGGAAATCAAAAAGGAGAGAAAGGGGAGAAGGGAGGACCGACGTGCTCGGTGGTGATGGCGGTGGGCAGCGGTGGCGCAGCAGTAGCCTCGCAAAACGCAGCAACAACGCAACAGCAGTGAGCAACAGCAACGCAGCAACGCAGCAACACAGCACAACCGCAGGCAGCAGAGCAGAGCAACGCAGCCCACGGCACACAAGCAGGCAGCAACGCAGGCTCCGGTGGCGGCTTCGACGCGGTGGTGGCAGCGGCAGCAGTGGCTTCCTCTCTCTTTCTCGTGCCTCTCTTGTCTCGACTTTCTCTCTTCTCTCTTTCTTTTTTTTTTTTTTTTTTTTTTTGAAAAGTAAAGTGATGGAAAGTGGCGTGAAGTGTATGTGAAAAGAGGATAAAACCCTTTTAATCAAATTAGGTTTATTTAGAAACATTTTGAAATTTTTGAATATCCCTTTTTTTTTTTTTTTTTTTTGTTAAACTATCGTTTTGGATAAAATAATAAAATCAAATAAAAAGATATTATGAAATATATCTTAAGCGAAAATGATAAATTAAATAGATTTTAAGTAAATCGAATCGTTTATAAAATAATTGTTTTATATTTATAAGAAATATAATTATAATATATCCGAAATTTACGGGGATTACAATCTACCCCCCTTAAAAGAGTTCGTCCCCGAAACTGTCCCAAAATCCCACAATCTCTCGAGAATTTCAATAGAAAAAAGTATTTGTTTGCGGTAAACTACTTGTATCACTGAAATGATTCTCCAGTGCCACACTTGACACCATTTCACACACTTTCATAGTATGTGTACTAAACACTCATCGCACTAGGCAAAGTCAAGCAATTTGAAGTAATTTGACAAACAGGCACAAAACAGGCCAAAATTGAAGCAATAAGTAGGTAAAACAGGGCAAAAGCGCGAAATTACATCGCATTCTCCCCCTTAAAAGAAAAGAGTTACGTCCCCGTACTCACCCCAGAGACAAGAACGCACTCATAAGATAGGATACTTCTCCAAAAACACTAGGAGACATGTAACACCCAATAATCTCCACCTTTACCTGTGAAAAATAAACTAAAATACGGAGAACCATTGCGTGTCACTGCCACGTGTTCAAACGTTAGCAAAACACCTTTTGCAGCGGAATTCAAGTTAGCAAAAATAGTTCAAACCAAGATATTAAATCCAACATGGAAACTCGTTAAACAAGTTGGAACCATTACGGCCCTTATTTGCAAACAAGGTAAAATCCCTTTTTAAAAACATAGTAACTCAAAATATCAAAACGTTCTGAGAGTCTACAAAACGTGTAAGTATTAAAAATACGTTCGGCTCTCCACTCAGACCATGCCGTCCACGTCCTAGTTACTTTATTGCAAACCTGTGAGAATCTGCTCCCCATAATTTCCAAATGAAATAAGGATCATCACAGAGGTACCAAAAGAAGAAAATGTGGACAATACACAAAACCAAAAGCACGCAATCAGCAAAGCTGAGTACATACAAATAACGAAAATCAGAAAACAAACGGACAGCACCTCCCTAAAAACTGGACATACCAAGTTACGACACCTGCTTAGAAACAAAAGGAAACCCAATTGTGGTGTTCATAACCACTTAACAGCATCATACTTATACAACGGATCCAAACTTAGATCATATAACACATCTTATTACATACAGCTGTCCATACAATACAATCCAAAACATCGATAGCTTCTGATAACTAGATTGTACCTGCAAAATATTTACTCAACTCCCATATAATGACTCAATATATTTACTATATTAGATATGATTTGAGCAATAGACAAGGTTGTCAAATCCCAGACACCGAGGTGCCACATTCAAATCAGACACACTAGGTGCACATCAATTCCCCATGCCTCTCCGTCGAAAGGCATCAAAATGGTGAACGGGCGCGACTCCGTCACCGAAGCTAGTGAGATCTCAGCTAACCCTATCAGATATTAAGATATCCAGAACGAAAGTAATAGTAAGAAAAACCTGAAGAGAGACGCGTTGATCAAAACGGCCCTCGGAAGGAAGCGAATGAAATCGCAACCCAACCCTGATTGTCAATATCCAGACGTGCACCAATCCAGAGTTTTATTGCTCATTCATGTTTTATTATTTAATCGTTAATTATTGACAAGTTCATATGATCACAAACAAGACTACAAACACATACCAATTATTTTAACCAAATAACCTCGTCATTAAGACTTGAATACTTCCCTTTACTCAATTCACACTTAAGTCATGAACGAGTAATAAATCACCTCATGGAGTAGTTACACTTGACTCCACTTGAATTCAACCATATATCAAAATTCACCTCATGAAGCAAGTGATACTTGACTCCACTTAATTCATTCTGTATATAAACCACCTCAGGTGACAAGTTTTACTTGACCCCCTAAATCCATCATTATATTATAAATTACCTCAATAGACCGAAATTTAATTAAAGACCATTGACTAGTTGTCAACCTCCACAATCACACTCATGAATATCCGTTCCACAATATTCCTCAATCTCCACAAATATAAACCAATATACCATAAAGAATTCGCTTGTGACTATCAAACAACTTCATGGACGTTTCTACTCATACTTCTATATAACAACATCCTCAAACAAACTTTAAGATCAAGATTTCGCAAGTAGTACGTACCTTGAATAAACCGAGCGACAAGCCACTTTAACACTTAGAATCGACCTCTACGAAGTCTTCTCCTAATCATATAATAGAATTTGAATCACACTACTTGACTTTAAATTTACAGCAATACTAAGTGTTTTAATGTGCTCAAGAGTTACTAAAAACATGTTTTATTCTCATAAAAACCCCCATTGATAGTGTAAAATATTAATATTAAGCCTAAGCTTGAAAAATCATAAAAATCTAGTTTTTCAATAAGAAATTTCAACACTTTAATTCCTTGAATAATTCTGAAAATTTCCCTTTAATATAAAACCTTTAAAAACTCGGAAACATACGCATACAATGGTACAATATATTAAATCATTGGTTTTGAAGTGAAAACCCATTATTTTGAACACTAATAGCTTCAAAAATATTATGAAAACCTGAATTTTATTAAACTTGGAGGATACAAAGTCTAGAATTGTATACTTTTAATAGTTCATAAACAAGCCTTATTCCTACAAAAACATAATTTAAAGTCATCAAAATCTCGAAATATATTCATAATTAAATCTGAAATTTTATTTAAAGCCCTAAGAATTTAAATTTTGATTTCATAAAACCCATTCATCCAAACACCATTAAATCATCAAACTATCAAAAACCCCAATTTAAAGCCCTAAATTCAATCATAATCAAATCTGAAAATTCTTTTAATAATTAAAATTACAATACAACTACATACATTAATAACTCATAGGAAATCATACTCAAAACAATGGTACAGCGCAATTGATTGTAAACTTTATCATCAAAATCAATTAAACATAAAAGAAGGAAATCAAAAAGGAGAAGAAGGGGAGAAGGGAGGACGACGTGCTCGGTGTGATGGCGGTGGGCAGCGGTGGCGCAGCAGTAGCTCGCAACAACGCAGCACAACGAAGCAGCAGTGCAGCAACCAGCAACGCGCACGCAGCAACACAGCACCAACCGCAGGCAGCAGAGCAGAGCAACGCAGCCCACGGCACACGAGCGGCAGCAACGCAGGCTCCGGTGGCGGCTTCGACGCGGTGGTGGCAGCGGCAGCAGGTGGCTTCCTCTCTCTTTCTCGTGCCTCTTCCTGTCTCGACTTCCTCTCTTCTCTCTTTTCTTTTTTTTTTTTTTTTTGAAAGTAAAGTGATGGAAAGTGGCGTGAAGTGTATTGTGAAAAGGGATAAAACCCTTTAATCTAATTAGGTTTATTTAGAACATTTTTGAATTTTGAATATCTTTTTTTTTTTTTTTTTTTGTTAAACTATCGTTTTGGATAAAATAAATAAAAATCAAATAAAAGATATTATGAAAATATCTTAGCGAAATGATAAAATTTAAAATAGAATTTTAAGTAAATCGAATCGTTTTATAAAATAATTGTTTTATATTTATAAAGAAAATATAATTATAAATATCCGAAATTTACGGGGGATTACACTTTGCCTAATTTATATTGTAGTGAAATACCCATTGCCATCTATGGTTAATCGCTTTTAGGATAGCGGGGTTGGGATATGGGTAAATCGCTCACTTGTCTTGAATAACGATATACCTAGGATCCAATGGACAGACAAAAAAGGAGAGTCGCCCATTCCCGCTCCGATGGAGCAGGGATAGGTCTCAGTTAGGCGGGTGTACGAGATGGGGATGAGGATTAAAATTGTACCACCATGGATGATGATGGTTTCTAGCTATATGTGTCACATCCGTCACATCCCCGCTTGTACAATATAAAGTTAAAATGATTTATATTTAAACAATCAAAATTACTTTGTAATATATAATATTTAAAAAATTAAAAGTCTATAGTCTATCTTTTAATATTGTTTCTTTAGGTTAATTTTTTTTTGCAGTAAATAAAATTTTATTTAATGCAAAAATAATTTTAGGCGGTTTTGGGGCGGAATTAGGTGAGATAATGAGACGGGATTTAGTGAACATGGATACCAAGGCGGATCTGACAGCATAGGCTAGGGGTGCGACGCCTAGGGCCAAGGCTAAAAAGGCCCAAAAAATTAGTTGCTTCAATATATAGTACTAATTGCCCCATAATTCATAATTAGGCGTATAGCTTCCATTGTTGCTTCGTATTATGTAAACGAGCATTTAAGCTTAAAAGTTATAATGAAAACTTTTCATGAAAAATGTTGCAACAATTAACTATACTATTCATCTTGTATGATTGACAAACTATATGGAGTATAGTTCATTTCCGTTAGTATTCTTGTGGTTTCACAATGTAAAAAAAAAAATCAAATATTTTTCTAAGATATTTAATATAAGCTGACACTATTATAGTTTATGCATATGTTTGAGAGAAAATGTTTATATAATAATATGAATAGCAAAATCGTAAAAGAATTCAATAAAAATATATTGATCAGTTTTATATTGCATTTTAAATATTGTATTTGAAACAAAATTAAATGCAAGAAAAAGTTATGTAATTACATTCATTAATGTGAAATAAGTTTTAAGAAATCAAAATGGGTATAGAAAAAGCTAAGAAAACTAATCAATTGAAAAATATTGCACAAGATAAGAAATTAATTAAATGTGTAATCCATCGAAAAAAAAACTAGATTAATGTTTACGTGATGCACCATTTATTGGAGAAAATGAGTTTAAGATTTATTAAATTTTGATGATGAATTTGTGTATTTTTTTCCCATATATTAATCAAATGCTTATGTAAAGAGAGTTTGAGGACGTTTTTTTTACCATAACACTTTTCCAATAAGGGCCTCATATAATGTTTTGCTAGGCCACGAAATGTGGAACGGTTTTCCAAGTGTGTGGTTGGGACGGGATGATTTTATGTTGATTTAGTGGGACGGGATGAGGATGAAATTTTTAGGCGAGAAAGGGGATGAAAATGACAAAACCCGTGCGCCTGTCCTAGTTGCATCCCTATAATTTTATCCATAAATTAAGGTATTCATTACAAATAGAAATCCATTTAATAAATTGACATTCACATATTTAGAATACAATTTTCCAAACGAAAGGGAATAAATTAAAGTTTAAGTATCCTAAGTGGATGGCAAATTTGTGAATAATTTTGATTCTGAAGCAAACTTGTAAATTTTTATTTTCTCATTTGCAATATCCCGTAGTAGATTATTYTCAATTTTTCCGCAATATAATAAATGCACATAACATTATGAAAAACGAATGTAGTATGTTAATCTAGTGAATGATTCTCCATTAGTTGCTAAATGTTGTAGATATTTGGAATATTTACCCTATTCACAATATAAGATAATATTCTAAATTTAACTCAATATAGAAGTCATAACTCAAAATATAGTCATATGAGGTATTGTTTGATTCGTCTCAATGATATCTAATAAAATATGCATTGACATACGTGGTAAAGTAAAATGGATAGAACATTTAGTAACGTATGAAATATTTCACATTGTCACATACAATTTAAACCAACAAATTTATTTACAAGAAACAAAATTAGTAAGTAATTTCATCCAATGATTTCAAAATAGTCACACCTAGTAAAAAAAATGGTCAAAAATACACAAGAAATAGACCAAAAGGAGTAAGTTTCTTTTTTTAAATATTGAAAAAATGTCTTAAACTAAGACTAGTGAAATTTTAAATAAATAAAGTAATTTTTCAATGGTAAGAAAATCATAGAATAAAAATGGTAATAATGCAAACGGTTACCATTTTTTACACCTTACATTATTATTTTTATTATTTCCAAAAAAAAAAATAAAAAAATCCCACTATATTAATAACACTCCTTTTTCATTTCTTTTTTTTTTAATATAATTTCTTCATTCATATTTCTCTCTCTCCTAAAGACCTTCGCAACTGTTCATCTTTCGTCAATAATCATCATCAAATCTTCTGCTCTCGAATTTAAGGGTTTCTTCATCATCTCATCATCCTCTTCTTTTGTGAGTAGTCTTTCTCATTTTTGTTTGATTCTTCATTTTGTTTGATTATTTTTTGTTTTTGTGGCAATTTCTTGATCATATTCGTTCGACGAACTTTTG
This sequence comes from Bassia scoparia, assembly GCA_008642245.1. Classification (NCBI taxonomy): domain Eukaryota; kingdom Viridiplantae; phylum Streptophyta; class Magnoliopsida; order Caryophyllales; family Amaranthaceae; genus Bassia; species Bassia scoparia. The sequence goes on along the minus strand of SNQN01002172.1, from coordinate 52,647 downwards.
ATGTTTCGGTTTTGATTGTTTGATTGATATTTGAATGCTTATGATGYGTTTTTGATTGATCATGATTKTTGGACTCTGTTTGATTCGGCGATTAATGTTTTGGTTATGTGATCGTCGTTTTCTGCTTTCTTTAATCGCTATATGATTGTTGATCAATCATTGTGTATTTTTCATTGGAWTAAAWTTTYAACGCTTTTTCATTCATTTTGCMGAAAKTTAACRAGAAAAWTTTAAGATTTTGAAGTTGTAATTGTATGATTATTTTTGTGATCGCTAGTTGTTTACTTTGTGACTTTAATTTACTTTTTTGATATGAACTTGAAATCAAGGTTAAATTAGCTAAGTATACGAATGCTCACTGCCTAATTTACTTTATAGCTGGAATGCGTTCTCTTTTCTTCTTTCTTTTGCTTTATACATTTTGATTCTTTTTTGAAAATTTCAAAGTCAAAATGGCTTGATGCACAGTACAGTTGCTATCTTGCTAAGTTGCTATGATATATGATATACAAAATATGAYTGCTTCTTGCGTAATCAAAGATGTGAATTGCTTCTTGCGTAATCAAAGATGTGATYAGTTAAAGTTGTACTCTGAAAAGTGCAAAAGTCATAGTGCTGCATTTTAAGGGGGAAAACTTGGAACAAGAAATGACCTGCAATTCTACATTCTWCATTGATTCTATAGAATAATACTATATCCCAWGATGAATTCGTATTGTATGATGACTTACACTTYGTTTTTTAGATCAAAAGAAATTAGGCGAGATGACTTATATATGGGATACTTGTTGATATCTAGATGGGATTTGATTTTCTCATTTAGTTATGTAATAAGTGTTCTTAATATCACTAAATGTGTGAATTCGTGTTTTGATGTTCAAACAATTTAATACATGTACTCTGCTGYTATAGTTGAATAGATTTTGGTTCGTTGTTGGGGTGTTGGACATTTTTGTGGCCTTTGATTGATAAATTTCTGGTCTTACTGCAGTGTTTTCTTGCAACACACCATAATGAATTCAAGCATGTCGACTTTGAATCCGTACGCTACCTCATACGTACCAATCTCTAAGAGAGATGAAAGCAAAGAAGATAAACACTATAATACCCYACCTAAGGAAKCCCACCCTTCTACAGATGACTACAAGCTGAAGGGCCAGCAGATTGAAGTTGCTGATGGCGTATCCTCTGAAATTTCTCATGATGCAGACAGTAAATTTGTGGACGAGGAATCTGAAATGGACCTAGCTTATTTACAGATGATGTTTCCTGGTATTTCTGATCAGTCTCTTGCAGATGTCTATACTGTGAATCGGGGAGACCTGGATGCTGCAGTTGACATGCTGACACACTTAGAGGTACATTTTTGCTTATTCTTATGCATTACAATGACTCAATACTAGAAGTTGTTGACTTGTAGTATTTGGTGTTGATGTCTGTCATTTGGTCAATTTTCTATATGCAGTCTGCTGATAATCTTTCGGATGCTTTGGGTGGTGAACAAGCTGAGGAGTCTGTTTCTTCGGGCGAGTGCTCATCYGTGAAGGATGTAAATGTTATGGGTGAATCCACCAGTTCYTTCCCGACTGCCTCAGCTGTTGCTACCTGACCTATCTCTATGAATATCAAATCTCTACAGTTCAATTTAGTTTTACTTTGATATTTGTGAATAGAGGAGTCGATTAATATGTGAAAAATCTGATACTGGGAGAACACTAACACCCCATATGCTTTTTAGCTGTATAGTTGCTCTACTATTTTGAACAGGATTTTGTTCGTTTATTAGGAGAGTTGTTGTTCTTTGRTTTTGTTGGTCAGTTCGCTGGTTGTCTGAAACAAAATCCAGCAAACTTCTGAATCAYAGTTGTCGATGAGAGGGGGYTGTTTTCTYTATTTCTTATGGTGTGGGCTTTAGCAATGCCATAGTAGATGGCAGAGATTTACATCGTCTCAAGTGTTTGGAATTCAGGATAAGTTTGTAATGCTCATATATTGAGTTACATGATGTAGCAAGTGTTTCTTGGTCTATTGATATGCAAATTCATGAAGAAATTGGTTTTTGCAAAGTAGTTGTGTATTTTTGCTTCCACTGTGGTGGTATTGGCTGGCTTTTGATCAGCGTTGTAATTATGCAACTAGCGAGTGCATCATCTGTGCATGGTGCGCTACTAGTGCCTTCAGCTGAACTCTAAGTTGCTGAAAGAGTTTCGCTTGTAATGGGAGATGATCTCTGGTTTTTAGGCAGAACCGCAGAACTGATTCTGCATATAATACAGCATTGGCAGTTTACTACGCCGATTGTTAAATGCAGACATAATGCAAGCAATCAGGTGGTTATAGTAATTCACATATGTACAACAACAATGAGAATACTCCCTTAGAACTATTTTATATTTTTGAGAGGACATGAAACTACTACTTTTATAAACTAATCTTTGCATTAAAAAAAACTAATATAAACTTTATAATTAGTCATGTTGTGAGGCATTGTATATTAATATAGGTAGTTAAATGCTTCAAGGGCGTTAGATAGTCAATGATTGGATGAGTGTTGATGAAAGGTAGTATTCATCTCAACTACTAAAACTAAACAACACATAAAAAAGTAACTAACCAAAACACATATTTTTTAAATAAGCAGTTCAACTTAAAACATAATACTAAATTACATAACAAACAAACCATAACCTCTTACTACAACTTAACCACTCCTAAAATAGTAAAGTKATATTACAACTACAATGCCCGAACCGAAATCGATTCAGGTCTTGAAAATTCTATGAATCTGGTATTTCGGCCCAGTTGGTTTTGGTCCGATTCCGAACCAGTGCTTTGTCCTAAAGTGACTACTAAGACTCAAGAGTAATGTGATGCGGAGTTGTGGACATAATTGAATTCCACCCCCTCATAATTGAATTCCACCCCCTCCCCTCCCCCGTCAAATTTTTTTGGTTGCTACATATTGATTTTAAGCACTATTCACTTTTAAATTTTGATTTGCTTACAACTACATAAAAATATTGCCATGTAAAATTTTATTTGATTTAGTATGTTGGTAGATGGACGATACTTGCTTCGAAATTAGGTATTCTGCAACTCATTTTGACACAAATTTTACATAGATACCTCACATGACCTTACCAAAGTTTGAACTCATTTACCAACTGTCCTGGCTGGGAGGTTAAGAACATAGACTATACACTTCAATTTAGGGATATTTTGGCGTTCATCTTAGTCTTTTCCAAAATTTCTCCAACATCTTAATGGTCATGGGTGATGGTCCATCACCATGTTTCAACTTCAAATGACAAGTGCGGTGCCTATCACGAGCGTTTTGACATATGGTAGTATTAGTGTTAGCAGTCTTAAAGTCCCTTCATATAGTCATACGTCTTAGTTTTGGTCCCATATATATTTTGCGTGGCTTCATTATATGGTTATGGGAACCGGTCACAATTTTTTTGACAATTTCAAAAAAGTTGGCCTGAAAAACCTTATTTTCATGAGCCCTAATATGAAAATAGACCTTGGAAATGTCGTTTTGACAACCGTGACAATTTTCCCCAAAATTAGTTCAACTATATAAGGGTCACAATGAAAGATCCTTGACAAATTTAAACTCCAAGAACAAGATCTAACTCCCCAAGTAGCACTAACACAATCTTGTTCAACAAGCAATGTAGCAATTAAGAGAGGCAACAACGAAAATCACCTCACATGTCGTCATTTGTGCCTCAAATTTGCGTGGCTTCGTCATATGACCATAGGAACTCCACATAAAATTTTCGAATGGTTTTCAAAATTTTGTCCAAAAGCCTATTCTTCATTTTATAGACCCCAAAAACTTCATTCCGAACTCGTCTCAATTTACGCTGAAAATTTTACATGTCTAGGCAAGCATATAACACATCTCATCAAATTTTAGCATCAAATACCAACTGTAGGCACCATAAACACAAATTTCAAGGATAACTGAGCATCAATGTGTTAGTGTCTTAGCTCTGTAAACCAAGTCACACCACCTCGTTTCACCCTAAAATTTACCATGAATTCATCATTTGTGTAAAGAAGCCGCACATACAAATAACACCCATATTTACAAACATTGGTCCGGAAATTTACTTGCTCATCTTCCCTCCCTTGTAATGGCTCGTGACGTCATTTGCTAGTAAGTCTCATTTTGTCCTAAATTAATAATGTATTAATGATAACACTAAGGCTAATCTTCAAAAATAATTTTAGCTTAGATAAGAAAAATTCAGATCGATCAAATTCTTAAAAAGAAGCAAAGAGTCGCTATGACTTCACAATAAGTTATTGTGAGGTTGTGAGGTCAGCTTGTATACTCTCCACACTTTTCAGTTTGTACAAGACTTCCCTTAGCAAAATACAACTAACTTTAAATCTAGTCAGATTYGTACAAGTAACAACAATGGCACAAACAAACTATACATAAAAATCACATGCTATCATTAGGAAGAAAAAACCTGTCGTCTAATCAAAATTTAAGCTTGTATACAYACAGGATGCAAAAGTAGCTGTGTTGTGATCTCTTACATGCAACTATACAACAATCTTTGCTTAATGGTAGACCTCATAAGGTCTCAAGATTAATAAAAAAAAAAAAAAAAAAGTTCGAATATAGGCCCCTGATAAAACTTTCGAGTGTATGCAACTAAGCATGTGAACGTCGTAGGTGTTCCATTTCTGTTATATATATATGTATATACAGTCATAAGCTCTACAGCAGACTTTGGACAATACCCCATACTAGTGTTTCACCACCAAGGCGTCCATTCGCCTCTTTCTTGCAGCATGTTTTAGTTTCTCCAATGCGACTAGTCCAACCTGCCGGACTCTCTCTCTTGACAAACCGATCCTGAATAAACGCATCAGAACATATGCCATTTTCGAAAAAATTAGTATGACAATCAGGAAAAGATATACAAAATTGGACTGTTGGACATAAAAATATACCCCCCTTTGTTTCAGTATAAAGTTAAAATAAGAGAGTGATGGAAATCAAAGAGAAAGAAGTAAATGACCAGAAAAAAACTTGCTGAAAAGTAGTTGCATATACACAGGAGTGGCATATATAACAGCTGGGACAGATGGGAGTATAATATAGTACGCAAAGGATCCAGTAAAAAAAGGCTAGAGATAGTAGAAAGAATAGTTGACACAATCATACAAGTGAATGCCCCTCACCTTTTGCTAATTTCTTCCCAAGTCAGGCTTTCATTGTTCAGACCATAATAAAGACGTATTATATCTCTCTCACGTTCCCGGAGTGTTGTGTCTATGAGATTGCTTACTTCGTACTGTAAAAAAGAGTGAAAGCTAAGTCAATAAAACAGAAAAAGGGAAGTAATATCTTGAAAAGATTCCATAAATTGCCATACACTTCACTGGAGGTTTGGTTTCAATAATTTGCTTGTATACTATGCATTTCTCTGTAAATGTATCATTACGATGCATTCAGCAGGCTTCAACTAATACTGCTTGACAGAGTTCCATGCAGCTTGCAAACAGATGTATACAAGACCAAAGCAGGCACTAGCACTGCACGGTGATTTTTTTTTTTTTTTTTTTTTTTTTTATCACTTGCAGGCTATGTAACTCGAACAAAGGTAAGTATCTCATCATTTGTAGGTTATGTAACTCAAACTTGGTTATATGCATGACTGAATTATATTTGGCTATTTTATTAACAGGACTTTGATCTAAAATGCATTATAAAGGGTCAATATCAACATTGGAACATTTAGGCTACGTTTGGATAACTAAGTGGGAGGGAAAAGAAGGGGAGGGAAGGGAAAAGAAGGGGAGGTGAAAGTGATGAGTTTTCTTTCCAAATCTCTCCATTGTTGGAGAGATCAATTTCTTACAAATTAATCCCACCAATTCCTTCCCTTCCTCATTTGTTATCCAAATGAAGGAAATTTCATCCCTCAATTTTTCTTCCCTCCCTTTCCTTCAATCCAAACATAGGGTTAGGATCTGGCACAGGTAAGCTATAATAAGTTAGAGTAACCTAGGGTGCAATAATAAGAAGAGCCATTCACAGTAATTAAATATATAGGTCTGTCAATTAATTGTATGCTCTTGTGATAAAAAAAAACATTTTTATTGATTTCAAATTCTCAACTACTATCTAACGTCTTTCTAAACCWAAATCTCTTCTGGAAGAAGTTCATAAAGCAATCTTTTTTTTCTTTTTTCCATTGATTGTGCTTCAATTCTACTATTAGCAAGTCCAACCTAAAATCTTGGTCAATAAACTTACCCAATTAAGCTTTCGTACAAAGATGAGATAGAAGCAAAAGTCTTTCACAAACACGAAGCATAATGTCGAAAAATGTTAATTACCTTTAGGGACCATTCATCTACACCATGCCACGGGTTATTCTCGAGGCGATTATCTGCGATGTACTGTCATTTTAATAAAACAATGTGTTAAGATTGAGACCATATCAACATAAGTACAAAATCACTCTTTATATATTAGTATCACAGTGATTATGTTAATTTGCTATCCTCTATGCACTTACACTATGTAATGTCGCTCCAGGAAGACCATTTAGAGAAGGAAAGGCTTCCCTATCCAGTGACAAGACAGATCTGACAGCCTGCACGATTACAAGTAGCGATAAGAATAAACACAACAGAGATATACCACTCAATATGGCATGTAAATGTTAAGTTATCACTAACAATGTTTTACTTACCTCTGTTGCATTCTTCACTTTCTTTTGAGACATGTTCAGTGATTCAGCTATCCTCTGCAAATAATTCAGAAAGTAAGCCCCATGTGGTACAAAAATATAAAGTTAATCGAGTATCAATTGTTCTTCGCTCCATATACGGCATTAACTTACATGAAAAATGAGTAATTCATTTAAGCTGCATGTTGTAGATAATAAAAAAATTATTTTGATATTTACTCAAATTACAGAAGGTTTGAACTTTGAAGCATTATTCATCTCTGAAAGGAAATAAAACTTACATCAATTGATGGATTTATCCCCTTCTCTTCAAGTTTATTTTTCGCAGCGCGAATTAAACCTAATCTTTCATGGAGATGAGTAGGTAATCTCGGAGTTCTTGAATTTTCCACTAATGCTCTAGAAACACCCTGCAGAGAAGTCAAATCACAGACTCAGAATATAATTTAAGAAGTAAATGTCTACTTTTTTTTTTTTTTTCTTTTTTTGAGTGGAGGTAATATCTACTTAGCTAGCATTTACTACAGTGGAAAATCTTGTTATAGCTTATATATTAACCATAACTTGCAGTCTTTTCAAAGTGGACTAAACAACTATATAACTATAACATCTAAAAGAGATCCATTAGGTTCTTCTAGTGTTATAAATATTGAAAATCAAATCATTTTTCATTCACCCCATTTTATAGGACTAAGACTTTGATTGATTGATAGAAATCCTTTTTTTCATTCCTAAGGTTGAACTAATAAGTTTTAATTAGAAGAAGGATATATGGATACATGAATGCATTACCATCCATGAAGTTCCAGGAGAAAAGTATATTATCGTATTCTCACACAAACCAGCATCATTAGGATTTTAGGAATAGGAATATGTTGCATTTTACATGAACAGGCGAACAGCTAACTTACTTGACGTATCCACCAGTATACATAGGTTGAAATTTTGAATCCTTTTGACGAATCAAACTTCTCAATTCCCCTTAGTAGTCCAATCAATCCACCCTACACAAAAGTTTTCTGAGTTTCACATGGCTGCATTGATGATATTGTAATTGAAGCATAGAACACGTAAAACCTGAAACTAAGTTCATGAAAGAAATTCACCTGAACAAGGTCAGCCATGTCAGCACCCATGTTCTCATACCTTTGAGCAATAGACATGACCAAGCGTACATTACTCATAGCCAACCTTTCTCTGGCTAGCGAACATTCTATTAATTTGGATCTTACTTCAGCACGGTTCATCCTTAAGGAACTCGCAAGTTGCTCATCGGAAGGTTCACACCCTAGTTTCTCCTTCAATCTGAACAGGCAATCAAGTATTACGTGAATATGTTTAGTATTTTTTTGGTGGCAATGTATGCAGTCCCAGGCAATATTTTGTGTATAATTGGGATAAGTACTAGTGAAAATAATGTAGCCTACAAGAATTTTACAGCTAACTATAAGAATATTGGCTACCTTGATTTATGCTCCTCCAAGGATAGACCAGCTTTGATCTTTCGAGATAAGTTCACAACTTGAGCATGAGTCAGCAATTCATCATTACTCATTCCCCTCACATAGCCTATTGAACGATTCTGGAGCAGCTCAGGACTCACAGTAGTTAATAGAGGTTTCTCTATCTCTGTTTCCTTTGTGAGAATCTTTTTCCCTTGACTTTTCTTCCTGGCATTTATCCTTCGTAACCGAGCAGAGATTCCTGAAGAAGTGACATCTGCTTTCTTAGAAGAGTTCTCCCTAGGCATAACAGTCATGCTCGTGTGATCAAAGGATAGCTCTAACTGCTTTTCAAGCATGCACTTCTGAAGTAAAAGGAGAGCTTCCAGTGGAGTTTCAGGATCCAAAGTCTCTTCTTCAAAAGCAGAAGATCTTGGGACGCATGGTTCAGAAGTTGGAGGGACTGTAGTGCCATCTATGCATTCCTTAAGAGCCCTGACCGATGATCCTCTTTGATGAAAACCAGTTGTTTTCTTGGCCACAACAATATTTTTTGTAGGAGCAATCTGATATTGTTCACCGGCATAAGAGAGCTTTTCATTGAGATCAGAATAACAGAAAGATGAGCTCAAAATCCTGTTTCCAGCGCTAAGCCCGACGACAGCCGTGGCCATCATAAGCCTGAACATGCAACACCATCAGAACATGGGACTGCACTATTCCAAAGCTCTAGTGAATCACTTTGTCCCAAGGGTTTTCGTCTACAATCTGCCCCAGATCTCTTTAGTTAGCTTTCTCTTCATTTTTTACTCTCTTTTATTTTCTTTACATGGGGAGGGGAAAGGACAAAGGAGAGTGCTGTTAAAATTGAATTTATAAGTTTATGACAAGCAATAGCAAGTTGGCAACAACAGCAACCGACATGACACCACCAYCATCATCAAAATGGATAGACAATCTTRCACATTGAATCAGCAAACCTAAACTTCTGTAACACTWATGGCTCRTGTCATAGTRTTTATGKAAAACGTTACGACCCCTAAGAACTGAATGAACCAACAGATAAATGAGTCTTATCTACAACAACTTGGCATCAATCACATCTGAAAGTCACATACAAACTCCCTTTTTCGATACCCTAAGTTAGGACTTAGGACTCCCTTAAACTCTTGAAATTAATCTATGTAAACTTTRATAAGACACATTATAATTCACTAGCACCATTTTCCACCTTCCCCMCTTTTCCTAGTCAGTTTTAAAGATCATATTTTTTTTGGGTTCTTAGAATTCAGGATTTTTAAAGGATGACCACTAGGGATAATATTTCGACGCCCGGTCTTTGGGATTAAAGCTTTGATTGATTGAATCGGGTTAAAGTATCTTTACATCATCATTCTGTTGAAAACCCTACACGTTATTTCAGATGGGTTTTAGTGTGGGAATTTCTTGACATCAAATTGAAATTCTACCAATATTTCTTCTTCTCAGTGGCGGACTAAACAAGGAAGAACAGCTTCAAACACCATTCTTAACAACACAAGATTAAAACTTTCCAAATTATTTTTCTACAATCAATTCTAAAACACAACTAAACAGCAAAATTCAAGTCAAAACAACAGTATTGCAGAAGAAAAATACAGAGGATTGCTTCAGAAATCAAGAGTCAGTATCAAATCAACGACTTAGTTATCTTCATTCATGCAATGGGTGATTTACAATCATATAATCAGAAAATCAAAACAATGGTATCAGAAAACAAGAGATGATCATGCATAAATAATATATTGCAGAATCAAGCAATAAAGTTAGAAACTTTTGTACCTGTAATAAGGGGTACGGTGTAATGAACTCAGCTCACAAGAATGCGTAGGAAAATCACAGTATTTTTCAGAGTTTAGAGAGAGAAAGTAGGAGTGAGTATGATGAAATTTGGTTGGTTAGCGGGGTTTGTTGAGGGCTTAAGATTGCATTTTGAGATTGAGAATTGAGAGTTGAGATTATTTATGAGTGTTTTTGTTGTTTTCCTCTGTTATTTTTCTGTGGTTGTGATTGTCCACGTTTCATGGAATCATGGGTGTCTAATTAACAGGAGTTTAGCTCAACAAACATTTTAGAAATCTTTTTGTTCGCTAACAAGTCATCGATCTCAAGATCTTCTAAAATCGGGAAGAAAACTTTAACTACTTGACTTATCCTTCATTCTCAAACATTTTAGAATTTCGTAGTAGTATAATTTTAATACATAAATTGCGAATAATTGAGTATGAGGTATTTGCCCATTATTCCTAAATTCTTGGGTATTATAAAATCATATGTTAAGATGATTCAAGATATGAAATATACTTCTCACGATATAATATACGAAGTAATAACAAACTACTACGAATATTTTATTATATCTAATGTCAAATAAATATCACATGATATATTTTCCTTCTTCATTTTATCTTTTACATTTAACATAAATGTTGTTTAATTGGTGTTTAGTAAGCCATAATGCACAATGAAAATCGATTTCTAAATTTCTTAAAGCCGGAAGAAAAAAATTAAATNAGTTGAGATTATTTATGAGTGTTTTTGTTGTTTTCCTCTGTTATTTTTCTGTGGTTGTGATTGTCCACGTTTCATGGAATCATGGGTGTCTAATTAACAGGAGTTTAGCTCAACAAACATTTTAGAAATCTTTTTGTTCGCTAACAAGTCATCGATCTCATGATCTTCTAAAATCGAGAGGAAAACTTTAACTACTTGACCTGTCCTTCATTCCCAAACATTTTAGAATTTTGTAGTAGTATAATTTTAGTTTAATTTATGACTTTTTAATTGACTAACACGAAATAGATTAATACATAAATTGCGAATAATTGAGTATGAGGTATTTGCCCATTATTCCTAAATTCTTGGGTATTATAAAATCATATGCTAAGATGATTCAAGATATGAAATATACTTCTCACGATATAATATACGGAGTAATAACAAACTACTAATAATATTTTATTATATCTAATGTCAAATAAATATCATATGATATATTTTCCTTCTTCATCTTATCTTTTACATCTAACATAAATGTTGTTTAATTGGTGTTTAGTAAGCCATAATGCACAATGAAAATCGATTTCTAAATTTCTTAAAGCCGGAAGAAAAAAATTAAATCAACTAAACTATCCCTCGTCSTCATAAATGACGTAAATATAATATCAGAAGACTATATAACATAATCACWATGTCCTAGTAAGTATAATTAGTCAAAAAGTATAATTAGTGATTTAAGCCATGAAATATCATCACAATAAAAATGTAAATTGAAGCCAGAATTTAGATGTTTTTGAGGAGGGAAATCTAGATATAACAGGTGGCAAATATCCATTGGATGAAGTAGATTTCATTCCGTAAGTGTTTTGAGTGGTGCATGGGCTGCCAATTGCACCGTTTGCCCTCACCTTCTCTCTCCTACAAAAGCCTACTCACTAATAATTTTACAAAAGATCCCCAAAAGAACATAACACCAACAACATAATCAATCAACGGCCCACTTCTTTCTTTCTATTCTATCCTTTTCTCAACTTATATGCTACATTTAAGGCAATTCCATTTCACCTAGATCATGTTCAAAGTTCTCATTATGAACCCCAATCGGAGAGTAGAGGAGGGACTTCAGTTAACCAGTTCAGTTATGGTTCGAATCAAACAGTTCAGTTGATTTCAGTTTTTTTTTCCTTAGCTTGAATTGTTTCAGTTATAACTTTACGGGTTACAGTTTCAAACCAACACAGTTGATTTGCCTTTTCAGTTCAGTTTGGTTCAGTTTCAGTTGAATTTGATTCAACCCATANGCCTTGGACCTATGGTCCAAAACTCTCTAACATCCCCTCGCAATCGTAAAGGCAGTAACACGAACGTTACGATTGGAGAAAAAGAGTAGTAGAGTAGAGTTGTAATACCCCAATAATTCTCCACATTACCTATGAAATATTAAGCCGAAAATACGGAGAACTATTGGCATGCCACTGCCACGTGTTAAAACGTTTAGACTAAAATAATATTTTGCAGCGGAAATCAAAACATGCTTAATAGTTCGAACCAAAGTGTTAAAATCTGAAATATAAAAATTCATTTGACAAGTTGGAACCATTAAGGCCCTTATTCGCAAATAACGGTGAAATCCCTTTTCAAACATAATAAACTCGAAATATCAAATCGTTCTGTAAGGTTTACGATGTCTGAACAAATTATTTAGGGATTTTTCCCCATATACCCCTGAGTTTAAGCCTAATAACCCATATACCCCCGTGTTTTTAAAAATAGCTCATATATCCCTCACATTAGAGAAAATAGCCCAAATACCCTTAATGAGGCCAAAAACCGTTAAATAGTTAATACCGTTAGGATTTTTTCCAACTAACCTCTAATTCAACCTAATTAACCCATAATCTCATCTCTCTCCTCCATTCTTCAACCTTCATCCTTCTTTCTCCTCCTCCTTCCTACCTCCATTACCACCACCCTCACCGCAGTCCTCCATCCATCACCACCATCTTCAAACCACACCTACCAACGCCTCCTCTCTCACGCTCAGCGGCAACAACAATTACCCACACCCACCACCATTAAACCAACGTCAAACCTCCCCCCGCCACCAACACCCTAACTCAAACCCTAACACCACCACCGTTCAAATTCGTGTTCGAATTCAAGTTCGTGGGATCGATTTCGTGAATTTGTGATTCTCTGCTGCCCCCTTTTTTCGAATTCAAGTTTGTGGAATTCAACTATAAAATTCCTAAATTAATTCCTTGACCTTTTTTCCCTTTGTATACACAATAAAATTTTGTTCTTTTTGTCGAATTTTCAAATTAAGAGGGAAAAAAAATAGCTTCGTTGGTGGTGCTGCGAGCAGGATTTACAGGAGTTAATTGGACATTTTGGTTGCTTCTCTTCTAAGGTCAGGCTACATTATTTGATTAACGTATTGTTGGTTTCATTAATTTCGATGTTCAACTTTCTTCAAAAATACGAGAAGTAGATAAATTATTTTTGTATTGGTCTTTTCTTCAGATCCAGTTATTTATGTTCTTTCGTATTTAGGTAATTGAATTAGGGATTTCTGGCTTTGAACTATTCGAATCAATCCAGTGGTAACAATTGTTCCAATTGTTTAGTTTATTTGTTCGAATTTATAATGATTTGCGATAAACAATCAATTCGCGTCGATGATAACACGAAATTGAAAAGCGAAAAATGGTTGGTCAGTCATAGAGAAACAAAACAATACCAGCTATCATTTTCACACTTCAACAATAATGCTCAGGAAAATTGCCCCTACCAACCAAATATAATCATTATATAATCCTAACCTACAAATCAGCAATACATATCCCCATAGAAACCCCCCATAAAACTTGGAATTCACATGTAAAAAGCATTAACTACAAACGCAATACAAAAATCCATCATATTTCGTTAAAAAGACTTTTAACAAACCATACTTAAATAATAAACACTTGAATATTTATAAACTCTGAAAATATCATACATAAAACATATTTTCGTGTCAAATATTGATCTAATTAAAACAAAGCAATTTGGAATTCGAAATCTTTCAACGATTAGTAAAATATGAAATACACCAAGTATAACTGAAATATGAAACCACCACACAAATTGTTAACTAAGAAAATAATAAATAAATAAAAACGAAATACCAGAGTCACACAACCGAAATCAGTCATTCGAAAACGAATATTATTAAATATAAAACACTGAAATCGAAAAATACAAAAGACTACATATAGAAGTATATAGACTAAAGTTCTTTACTGAAGAACAACACAAAGTTCGTAAAAAAGAGAAGCAATACATAAAATCAAGAGAAAAAACAGAAATGAAATCTACAACACCGAAACCTCAATCAAAATACGAATTTTAAAAAATAAATCAGCTGTGGTAACAACCAAAAAATAACAAAAAAAGTATATAAGAGGGATTCACATTCGCTAAAATTTCTAGATTAACAACGAGTATAAAAAAACTAAAAAATGAAACAAATAAAAGCGATCAATTATTCAAAACATAAAAACCCCCAAAACCCAATACATCAAGATAAATCGAAATTAAAATCAAAACTAACATCATAAAACCATTAATTTGCAAAAACCTAAAAAAACCAACTAATCAAAGTATATAGTGAGGGTAAAAAAATCAAAGTTACAACAAGCTAATAAAAAAAATAAACAAACAGAAAGAGAAGGAAAAGACGTACGCATGGCTGCATACTCCGCGGCGCCCGCGATGACGGTGCAAACAGGCGCAGCACCGCCCATACTAACTTAAATTTTTTTTTGTGAAGTAACGTGACAAACAGAGGAAAATAAAACCCTACTCATTGATATGAGGCCGATTGATTAGCCTAAGAAAGATTAAATATTACATTTATGACTTATTTTTGGATAAAGAAGAAAAAAGAAACGATTGCTTTTAGCCATGAAAAAAGGACCAGAAAAAGAATCAAATAAATAACATTTTCATAATAAATCGTAATAAACTTAATATAAAAATAATCAAAAATTATTATGTTTTGAATAATCAAACAATAATTTTTAAGAAATATATATTATAAAATCGAAAAATACGTGGGAACTAGCTCTTATATTAAATAGAGTGAGAAAACTACAACCACAATGGAATTCTTTTGTCAAACAGTGCGTACACTCGTTATGGGCTCAAGTTTTTAAGGAAATTGTCTATGTTCATCGCTTCCGGAGTGTAAGACACGTAACTTCAATCGTGCTGATCTGCGTTTTTGTGTTTGGTACTTTCCACATTCGTTCTTCTTGTGGACCGCGATGCTTATTACTTGAATTATGCGGAGCATACCTTACAAGGATGAAATCAGGATACTAGCTTGGGATCGCGTAGGATGAGTAGAGCGATCACTTAAATAATGGGAGATTTCCACATCATACCCTAGATTAACCTAAAACTCATACCCGTTTTATAGAGAACAGCTCATAACCCCTTCACATAGAGAAAATAGTCCAAAATACTCCCTTAAATGAATGGCCAAAACTCCGAAATAGTTAACAACCGTAGATTTTTGTTTCCAATAACTCAATCAACCTTAAAATCTCCATAACATCCAACTAATCTCTTCTCCCCATTCTCAACCTTCACCCTTCTTCCCCCCCTCCTGACCCCATACCACACCATTATAGAATACAACCCGACGCCATGGGTTAATAACAATTTCAAAATCCATTATCATCTCCTCCAAATATTCAGTGCTAAGTTCGGCAAACTACTGCTAGACAGGCTAGACTCTCTATATGACGCAAGCCAATTTTTTCGCTTTTCAATTTCGTGTACATCGAGCAATGGAATTGTTTCGCAAATCATAAGTCTGAACAAATAAACAAACAAATTGGACACAATGTACCACTGGATGATTACGAATAGTCAATAGCAGAAATCCCTAATTCCAATCTGACCTAAATACGAAAACATAAATAACTGACAAAACATCAATTTACAATAAACCAATCATGAAAGACTTACATCCGTTTGAAAGTGACACCGTAATAAGAAACCAACAAATCTACAAATAATGAGCCTGACTATGATAGAGAGCAACACCAAAAGTCCCAATTAACCCTGTAAATCCTGCTCGCAGCACACCAACACAGCATTTTTTCCCCTCTTAATTGAAAATCAACAAAAAAGAACATAAATTATTGTGATAACAAAGGGAAAAAGTCAAAGGACAACTAATTAGGAATTTATAGTTGAATTCCACAAACTTGAATTTCAAAAAAGGGCGAAAGAATCACAATATCACGAAACGATCCCTATCGAACTTGAATATCGAACACAGGAATTGAACGATGGTTGGTGGTAGGGATTAAGGTGCGTAGTAGCGAGGGGGAGTTTGAGTATGGTTTATGGGGTGGGTGGAATTGTTGTGCTCAGACTTTCAGCTGAGTTGAGAGAGAGCGTGGAGTTGTTTGACAGATGGAGATGGATGGAGGGACGCGGTGAGGTGGTGGGTAAGGAGAGAAGAGAGGAGAAGAAGGAATGAAAGGTTTGAAGAATGGAGGAGAAATGAATATGGGTTACATAGGTTAATTAGAGGATAAGAAAAATCCTACATACCGTAACTATTAACGTATAATCTTTTGGCCTTCATAAGGTAATGGGCTATTTCTCTAAGTGAGGATATATGACTAATTTACAAACCACACTGGGTAATGGTATAGGCCTAACTCAGGTATATGGGGAAAACCCTAAAAATGTTCAGTACATGTAAACCACAAGAACGATGAATTCAGGATATGCTGAAAAGGTGATTCACCAGATTGCAGAAAAGCCTAAGGTCCAACTTCCAATGAAAAGTTATATCAGATTAACACCTTGGTTCGAACATTAAGCATTTTATTCCGTAAAAATATATTGAGTCCAAAACTTTAACAACTGCCAGGTGGCATAAATGCCTAATATACCCGTATTTCGCTTAATATTCATAGGTAATGTGAGAATAACTGGTATAACACCACCTACCACTTTTCTTCTCCAATCGTATACGTTCCGTTTACTTGCTTTATACCCTAACGCCTTTACGATTGCGAGGAGAATGAGTTTTGACCATAGGCCAATGGCTCAATAGGATCAGGTTAGTGTTATCTATGGATAATATAAATAAATATAGTATATAATAAAATAATATAAAATAAAATAATATAATATAATAAACAAATTAAAAATGATAATGATGGACACACAAACCAACAAATAATAATAATCATATCTCCTAAGATCTTGACAAGGTATCTAAGGGCGACAACCCCTCCTAATGTGAATCTTCTTGTTATAAAACTAAAAAACATAACCCATATAGCCTCCTCAATGATTCAAACAACAATAAAGATTTAATTCTCAGTCCTAATAAGGGTCTCAACAGACATTTCGCACTCCAACTCAACAATAGAACTCACTCTGATGGGTTTCATAATGAGAACGAAACATGAACTATGAAAGTAATATAAAAAAAATACACAACTGGGATAAGAGGAAACACAGACTGCTAATAGGAAAAATAGGTGACCACCCCAACATATAAAGTAAAGAAAAAATGAAAAAGGAAGGTCGGCATTTTATTAAAATTTTGAAATTGATGGATCGCTATGTATTAAAGATGATGCTAATACAAAGGTTCCGTCAATGTTATTATTAAAAGACGTCTATTTAATTATAAGCGATCGTATTGACACTAATCAACAATATCTTTATTTTCAAAGCCCATGAGCTAGGTGAAATAGAAGCCCTTAAAGAGCATAATAAGAGAAAAGAAGAAAGAAAGAAAGAAGGGGACCGATGATAGGTTGGGGGAGTCTTTGGGGATCTTTGTTAAAATTAAGGAGAAGGCTTTTGGTAGAAGAAAGAGAAGAGGGCAGCAATCGGCAAGCCCCAGCACACCAATACACTTCCGGAATGAAACACTCATCTCAAGGAATGGCCAACTTATACTAGATTCCCCCCTCAAAAAACATCTAAACTGCTTCAAGTACATTTGAATTGTGGTTGATGATATTCATGGCTTAAATCACTAATAACTTGACAATATACTTACAGGACAAGTGATTATATATATCCGATATAATGACATCATTAAAAACAGAAATGATAGTCTTAAATTTTCCTCCGATTATAAATGAAAAACCATTCATTGTGCAATAGGCTTACAAAACACAAAAAAACAACATATAAATAAAAGAAAGATGAAAAGGAAAAAGATCATTAATTATTGATTAAATAAGAATATAGTAGATTTTATACCTCGAATAACTCGAAAGAACAAATCTGAATCATCACAATATGAAAATACGCTCCCCTCTTCCTGCCGCCAAGAAAGAATAATGGGCAATATAACTCAACCAAATCGCATTTAGTAAATCATTCGTGATCAAATTAAAAGTCATAAATAAACAAAATTATACCACGATACAAAACAAAAGTTTGGACATGAAGGACAATCAAGTCAGTAAAATCTCCATTTAGAAGATAAATCGGGAGACTGTTACCGAACAAAAAGATCTAAAGTGTAGCAAACATCCTTTATAACGACACCCATATGATCCATAAAACGGGACAACACAACCACAGAAAATAACAAGAAAACAAAAACAAACACTCATAAAACCACCTCAACTCAAACTCAAAAAATCAACTACCTCAACAAAAACCCCGCTAACCAAGCACAATTGCATTTACCATACTCACC